>JADBJO010008314.1:66439-98075 GCA_016801955.1 Conus betulinus | reverse complement strand
TGCGCGCGGGCACGTCCTCACACATCACACACACACACCCCACCACCGCACACACACACACGAATATAGAGAGAGATAGACTACTACTGAAGATGTTCGGAAAATTGCAAGGGATGTATCTGTGTTAACCGCTGCACATTCAGCGATACTGCTCCGCCGTTTTCAAGGACGTGCCGCTGTGGCCGTCATATGCTTTTTGTCCACAGTACTCTGAACCCTTGAATTAGGAGAAGAGATAGCGGATGAGAGAGATAGAGAGAGAGAGCGGAGATGAGCAGGACCCAAGCTAGGTACTGAAATGAGCATCGTAGCTGACAAACAGTTCGATTCTCGGGCGCCCTCATTTGTACGCTTCAAATTAATCATCTTGACCACTTTAGATCTGTTTGCTGACCCCTGACACTGAGAGTAAATGTAACTCTTCTATATAACAGGAGCAGTCCCTAATCTTCCCCCTGTTGATTTTTTTTTTCTTTTTATTATTTTCTTTTTTCTTCCTTTTTCTTTCTTTCTTTTCTTTTTCTCTTCTTTTTTTTTACGTCAAGTCGTTTTTTCCTCCCCCCCAAGGTCAGCCCGATCAAAACTAGAGGTGCAGGAAAGAAAGATTACTGACAAGAGTGTCCCCTCTCCACCCTCCTTTCCCTCTGCGGGTATACTCTATACATATCACTACGATTCATCACTCAACAATGGATCAGTCAACGTTACATCCTGCCGGATACGCTACCATTGGCAAGAAAGTTCGCTGTTTGGGCGAATCCTATGTATGTATGTATGCATGTATCATGTAGGTTGTATGTATGTATGTATGGATGTCTGTATGGTAATGATATGCATGCATGCATGATGCATGCTGCAGTATGTTTGTATGTAATGTATGTATGTATTAATGTATGTATGGTCTCTAAGTCTGTGTGGTGTGTGGTGGTCGTGTGGTGTGTGTGTTGTGTATAGTGTGTGATGTTAGTGTGTGTTTGGTGTGTTCCCCGCGCGCGCCAGCGTGTGTGTGTGGTGTTGTGTGTTATACCTCTATAGCCATCGACAGATAGCTATTTTAATCAAACATCCCAGCATGAAAGATTCTCCTATGTAGGAAGAGAGGACAAAGATGCTTGAAGATTCCCCCCGTCGGACCACCACAACGTCCAAAACTCTGAGAAACCACCCTCCAGGATAGCTCTAGCACAACAAAAATGTGGATGTCCCCCATACACTTCCCCCGAAGAGGAAAGTGACCATCAGAATCCGTCCGAAGCGAAAGCGCCGTGGCCCGTTTTTTCTATCATACTGACCAACAACGCTTGTGGGCAAGCAGACACTACCATGTGGACAGAAACAATAAACAACGGTTATGTTCTGTGGAGAGAGATCCTTTGCAAGCACAGGTACTTCAGAGAAGTTGATTGAGATCTGTCCGGGGTGAACACAAAACCCATCTGGATGATGACAGGACTCTTCTGCCCTTTTACCCCCCCTCCCAGTTATAGTGTGTTGTGCTTGTTTGGAGGAGGGCGTAACATTCAGTACATAGACTGCTTGTTGCCCACCCAGCCCGATCGTGAACGGTCGGTATCAAGAGGTGGGCCTCGAAAGTCTGTACATCTACATAGATGTGTGTGTGTGTGTGTGTGTGTGTGTGTGTGTGTGTGGATTGTGTGTTTCATGGTAAAGCTGTTTGTGTAATCATCAGAGTGGATGTGCTTTATTGTTGTTGTTCTTGTGGTTGTTTGTTCTAATCTTTCATTTGACTATTTCCTGTCCCCCTCTCTCCCCGCTGCCCTTCTTCCTTGCGTCTTTGCATCAAACTTACACACAGCCGCCCCGATTTGATAAAAACCTGAAAACCCTGGGCTGAGATACACATTTGTTGCGCGTTGTCGTTCCGATCCACAGTCTGTGGAATGGTTACACACCAGTTCCAAAACATGGCGACTTCCACGGGTAAGTGTTCTTAGTCAAACCCTACCACAGGCATCAGCATTGCATGAGCTTTTAGATTGCATATAATAAAGGCTTGAACAGCATGAAAATGTTGCCCGGCACGTAGTTCCGTTGCTTCTCTCCTCAGTCCATGATCTACTCTGGTCATCTTTCCGACAGCAGAAAAAAAGACCCCTGATCATAGTTACCTTTAGGCTCGCCAGGTCCATGAGACTGACGAGAGTAGTCCGGACTCGGTCAGTGTAGTCCAAAATCGGTGTTGAGCCTGGTGAGGTTAACGTTACACACACTGCTGCTGTCAGTGTCAACAATGGTTGGACATTTCTGTTAACAGTCGTCATAGGACGAACTTAGGACAGCTTACGGGTGATGACTCTCGTCGACCGTTTGTTTGAAGTACGAAAAGAAAACTTTCCCGCGAACACAACTTGAAGGCACGATGGGTTTTTACTGGATAGTTGGATATGCTATTATGCTTTTACCTTACTTCATGCAAGAACCGTATTACGGGGGTAAATGTACATGCTACCTACACACCCCAACCCCCCCCCCCCAACCCCCCCCCCCCCCCCCCCCCCCCCCCCCCCCCCCCCCCCCCCACCCCCCCCCCCCCCCCCCCCCCCCCCCCCCCCCCCCCCCCCCACCAACCCCGCCGGCCACCCGTCCCCCAACCACACACACACAACACACCGAGTGACAAACACATCGTTAAATTTGGCAACGTATTCAGAGGTCATGACCCGTATATGTGCTATACTTTGGAACTATTTTTAGTTTTGCAGCCCCGTTTCAGATCTATCCCATTCAGCACAATCACTTGATTTTTCATTTAATTTCACTAGGTGGTGATCATACCAACTTCAACTGACAGATCAGTTTGAACAGTGTTTTGAAGTCCTTTGTGGGTTGGGGGAAGGGGGGCAGGAAAAATTCGATCCCTTCTTCATCCACACTAATGTTTACTCACAGTTACCAGTATCGGTGTATGAACTGCAGTTTTGAAATTAGAAGTCACCATTTTCTTTTGGAGGTGGTCTTGTATTAAATTAAAACAAACACAAACAAAAGCAGACACAGAATTTATCGAAGAAAACAAGCTTTGAAAAAAACACATCTATCAGTATCAATCTATCAATCTATGTATCAATATCATCAATCTGTCTTCTAAGTTCTGTCAAAAGACATGCACACAAAACACACACACACAAACACCACACACACACACACACACACACACACACACACACACACACACACACAGCTAGCTAGCTATCTAGATGTAGAGAGATGTCCTCTCTCTCTCTCTCTCTAATGTGTTTGTGTAGAGATATATATATATATATATGTATATTATATATATATAGTTTGAAAGATTCAGTGCTTCCAAGGGGCAGGGGCACCACTCCACAACAAGAAGCAGAACAAAACATTACACACGACAGCACAGACAGTAAAACAGTTCTTATGTTCAACTTGTTCCTCCACCCAGGACTTCAAAATTATGGCAGAGCTTTAGCCTTTTGGCTTGATCACTGGACAGAGAGGATATGATAAGGATACACAAAGCTAAAACTAAAAGCACTGTGTGTGTATGCGTGCATGTGTTCCATCCAGTGCTTTTTGCTTTGTGTATTCTTATCATATTCTCTTTGTCTAGTGATCAAGCCAAAAGCTCTGGCATAAAGTCCTGGGTGGAGGAACAAGTTAAACATATAAATTGTTTATGTAAACAAACACCACACACACACACACACACACACACCACCACACACACACACACCGCACACACACACTCCTCTCTCTCTCTCTCTCTCTCTCTCTCTCTGTGTGTCACTGTCAAAGCCGCCTGTAATGAAGTCGTATATAATGAATGCCGGATGTAACTAAGCAAAAAGGTTGGTGCCAGCAAAAATCCTTCTTCACATGACTAAAAATACGTCAGATGTAATGAAATCAGATGTAACAAAATGCCGCTTATATAGTTTAAAAAGACATGGTTTTGGGGTCCTCAGCAGGCAATCATGCCAGTTATAATGAAGTCGTCGCTTATAGTGAATCATGTGTGCGGCCCTGTGAAGAGTTCAAGCAAGATATAGCAAAGTGGTTACTTTTGTGTTTGGAAAGGTTCTTGGAAATGGTTGGTTCGTTTGCTGCAATGTATATTGCTTCATTGTAGTTCATATGGTCGCTGGCTCTAGGGATTTGGAGGAGTGTCTGCATAGCACATGAAATGTAGAAAGTTTCTTTGCCTTCCTCTAAATAGAAATCACATGTTTATGCATGTCATGTGCTTGACTAGCTGCAAAATTCCTAAGCTTGTTTCATTTTCTTACACAGCTTTACATAGGTAGATTAAGAGTACACAGTATTTTTAACTGTATGTTTGTTGTTGGGAAAACCTCACATCTGTAATTCGTAAGCAATACAATTGTATTCTAAGTCCTGTAAAGCAAGTGCCTGTGATTGTCAAAGCAGGGGAGTCGTCAGGTCAAGTTTCAGCAATTGTAGATGGAGAAGAGATGGTAGAAGGACGAGGATGGGGTGAAGGGGAAAGAGGGTGTCATTTCAGCATGGCACCTGCACATTGCAAAAGTCTGTTTGCTAAAGCGAAAAATTGAAAATTTTCAGGAGCTTAAAGAGAAATCCAGCAAAACAGAAGAAGGTATTAGCAGAATATGAAATAGTGCTGCTGACATTTGTAACCATCCTGGCTTCTACACAGAGTATAAAAGTCAGTGCACATGCTGAGAACCTCGGAGAGAGTCAGATGGGAAGTTTGACAGAACGGCTGCACCTACATGTGCTTTGGTGCCTTTTGTGTCATCATGTGGACTGCTGAGAGATGAGGATGAAAAACAAATCTATCTTTTTTTTAGATCTTTCTCTTCACTGTTCTGTGTTCATTGTTGGACTTTTCTTTTTATTTCGTGCAGTTGTGACAACAATCTGTCTTATCTCTGCCATCAGAGTCTGACATTTGAAGGATTCTTTTCTGTCCAGTGGCAACAATCAATCAACCTTTTCTGTTTCACAGTGTGAGAATTTGATGGATTTTTTTGTTTGTTTGTTTCATCCTGCTGTGACGACAGTCTTCCTTTTCTGTTGTTTCAAAGAATGGGAACATTAACATACCAGACATTATAACTGCCATTCCAATAACTGTGTATGAGTGACCTTTCGTGTACTGCTAGTAATAAAGAACTTTTGATTGTATACACTAAGACATAATAACACATCTGTGACCTTGCTGCAGTGATGGAGGAAAGTAAAACATATATCATTATCTTTTAAAGACCTTATTCAGACACTAATTATTTTTGGTTGTTGTGATTCTTGTCACAGCGACAAGCACAAAAAACTTGCAATCTAGTATGGTAGACTGTGTATATTTTAAAATCAATTACTTATTTCTTTTTCATTTCCATACCAGTGCATACTTCAACGACGACCTAACAGTGTGAAACAGTAAATGAACTATGCAAAGCCCCCCCCCCCCCCCCCCCCCCCCCCCCCCCCCATCCCCATTCCTTCTCCCACCTTAAAGCATGGTGCTGTGTAAATTTCTTCTAACAATCCATTCTCTGAAGTCTTCGGAATAATACAGTGAATTCTGTTCGCCTGTTTTACTTATTATCGGTTTCTAAACCTTCAAAATTGCAATATAGTCCTATGTGATCTGTTTCCTGTAATTTACAGCCATATTTCTGAAAAAAAAAAAATCATTTTCATTTAAGTATATAATGGTTAGGAAACGAGCTTGATTTTTGTGCATGTATGCAGGCACAGAGAGAAAGAAGGAGAGAAGGTCGTCACACTGGATTTAACGAAACAGCGGTCGTCACACTGGATTTAACGAAACAAGCATATAGAACTTCATTATAATATAACTGGTGTGTTGGTTGTAACGAAAGCCAGATATATTATGTATGTAATGAAGCAATTTTGAATGTACCGAGCGATTCATCATAAGTGGCTTTGACTCTGTGTGTGTGTGTGTGTGTGTGTGTGTGTGCGCCTTCCAGAGGGGCCTCATGCAGCTAGTGAAGGGTTTTCATATTTATAATGTATTTTCTTCATTTCATGTTCCCATTTTCTTCATCTTCAACCTTCACCCCACCCCGCCCCACCCCTCACCCCCTTTTTTTCTTTTTTTTATGTTAAAATCTTTGCCAAGTCATTACTATAATGCTGGAGGAAGTGTTAGTCTGCACTTATTTCCCCCCACTACTTAATTGTACAGCATTATATATATATATTATATAGATATATATATGCATGTGCATGTATGTGTGTGTGTGTGTGTGTGTGTATGTGTGTGTGTGTGTGTGTGTGTGTCCATCTGTCTGTGTGTCTGTGTATTGAACAAATCAGAAGTTGGAGAAAACAAGTGCAGGTTTACAATTTCCTTGTTATTACAGTCAAGACTAGGTAAAGGTTAAGAAAGAAAGAAGTGTGTGGTGTGTGTGTGTGTGTGTGTGTGTGTGTGTGTGTGTGTGTGTGTGTGTGTGAAGTAAAGCAGATTCATGCCTCAGATGTTTCGTTATGTATGGATGTTCATTTTGTATTTTTCCTTTGTATTTTATTTGCATCAAAAAAAAAAAAAAAAAAAAATAGAAAGACTTTCTAGTTCTCTGTTTAACTCTCATGTGATGTATACATGCCATGATGGATGACTGGTGCAGAGAGAGGGGGAAAGGAAGGGGACATGTTGTCTACAGTTTCAGCATTTGACAAGCTTTAGATGCATGGATGGTAGTCTGCACTGGCAGCAGCAGACTACAACGATGCAAAGAATGAACCGAGTGCGGTAACCAGTTATTTTTTCAGTGCTTTGTTGCACCGTTAGCTAATGCTTTACCTCCCTCCTTCCACTTTCTCACCATCTTCCTCTTCCCCTTCGCTTTTTCCATTGATCATTCCCTTCCATGCTCTGTCTTCTGTCTTGCCTTTTGCTCCATGTCTTTTAAAACAGTCTGCCGTGTCCTTATCATGCAAGTACTGCTTGCTCTGCCGTGACACGTAGTCTGGGCAGAAAACAGCATTTTTGATACACTAAAATACTCCATTTGCATGGTTTGAAACAACTTTAAGAGTAAACAGAGCAACTTGCTTTTACCTTTTTAAGCATGAACATGAATGAAATTTTGTTATGAAAACGGTTTTGAAATGTTTTGTGTACCATCAAATTGATATCTCAGAAATTATATTGTGTCCAGTACTGCGACTGTCTGGATCGTGGAACCCGACTTTGACCAACATTCTGAGTCGTCAGTTGGCGTCCGTCACAGTGCCTTCTCGTGTTGCTGTTACACACAAACAAGATGCTGACGCTTGCCGCAGGGTGGTTATATACATGTACGTAGTTACTTAGATATAAATGAGACAGACAAACAAGAGAGAGAGAGGTGGGCTTGGGGGCACTCTCTATGGGGGTTGGGCTAAAAAAAACTGCTCTTTTTAACCATAGTCTGCGTGGACAACAGAATACAAGGGACTCGTGCAGCACTCCAGCGACTTTCATCCTGCTCCCTCTTGAGGCGGCCTTACGTGGCACAGAACCATCGCCACCCGAGCACGATGAAGGCCGCCTGGTGGCCCTGAAGGCAGACTTTTTAGTGGGGGGAAAGAGGTGAAATACACCGATGTGCATCCTCGGCTGACCAACACCCAAATCTGAACTAAAGTTCAAAAGGAACTAGACCTCAGAGAGTGACAGATGACAGCCCTCACACAGAACTCGCTCACTACTGCCAGTGACAACAGTTGCACAGAATATGCAGACCTATGTCTGCGAGTACACCCTGTCCTTAAAGTCTTCCGGCCAATAGAAACATGAATCGCACCTATCACCATCACCAGAGAGAAAGGAGAGACAGACAGACAGAGAGAGAGAGTACAGGAGGGTGAAGTGGTTGGTTTCAACAACCTTGTCGCAGGTCAGAATAAGTGAGCGTCCAAGGGATCCTTGTCATAGGCCCAGACCCAGCTACCTTTAGAAGATCTTCCTGACTTGTGTTGTGTATGGATATGAATGAAGTTCACTTGGGTTATTAGATGGTGAAAAAGTGGCATGCCGGCCGTTTAATGATTTGTCATCAAGTGAAAAAAGTTTTGACATTGCACAATTTATGTCATTTTGATTCAAGCCTCTTTAGGATGGACAGGACTGATACAGTCATAATGATGTCTTTGTCCTGATAAAGAGCAACTTAAGACTATAGTTTCTGAACGTAAAGTGTGCAGCTTTCAGTTCCGTCAGTTCAATTCAAATCAGTTCAATTCAGTTCAGTTTATTGTCTTCTTAAAAAAAGGAAACTTGTTTTGCACAAGTTGCAGTGATCATGAAAAATTCAACAATTTCAAAAGCATTCACACCCATAATCACCACACACACAACTCACCACACCTACATGCACACACAAAAAACTGGCGCGCACGCAGGCGCACACACACACACACACACACACACACACACACACACACACACACACATATACTTACACACACACACACACACACACACACACACACACACACACACACACACGCATGCTTTCACATGCACGCACACTCACCCATATAAGCATGTCAAGAGAGAGAGAGTTAAAAACTAAATTCTACATAGTGAGGAAGAATAATACAATGATGATTGTTTTTTCAGTGGGTTCTATTCACAATGTAAAATTGTAAGACCAAAGAAAGAAGCAACAAAACTTTCTTGATGATTATTCAGTATAGGGCAGAATAAGACTTATCATCTGTTTCTGTGCAGCAGATGTTTGAAAGATACTGCTTTTGCCAGAGTGGCCAGGTGGCAGCATCAAACGTGTGCCCCATACTACTGATCACCTACCCCACCTGTTAGTGCCCAACCGTGAGAGATGATATGACTCATACCTAGGCCAGTGAAATGTAAGAAACCATTCAGGTGTAAAATGCTAACCACTGTACAATGCATGGTCAGGCATGTCGGAGGTCACCATTTCTAGTGTCTCGTACGGGGGTCTCTGTTTCTCGAGTGCCTTGTATAGTTGTAGATGAGAGGAAAAAGGAGTATGTTTGTGTGTGTGTGTGGTTCTGTGTGTATGTATGTGTGTGTTTTCTTCCTAGATTATTTAATCAAAATGTTCAAACACTTTTTTTTTGTGCAGTTCTTCTTTATGTACTTAACATTTTTTTCTTTGTTTTTTGATCTCCCCTTCCCTAGCCCCCTCCCCGAACTTGTATAATGAACTATATACCGTTATGCCGACATTCTGTCTGATGTCAATTTGGAAGATCATTAAAACATAGAAAAGAAGAAAAAAAAGATGATATGCCTCATCTACCACCTCGCCAAAACATCCTCTAATGTCCAGTTTTAATCTACCACATGATTGTGTGACAAAACTGTTAAGTTTTCATGTTATACTAGAGCAGTGTTGATCATTGACAGTCTTTCAGTGAACGATTACTGTAGGTCAAATGGAGATGAAGTCAGACTAAGCCTGGCTCGATTTCATGGGGGAAAAAATGCAGCTGAGAAGTTTGTAAACTATACTTAAGCGAATTTCTTTTTGGAGAGTTTTGGCAAAGTGATAAACACTTAATGATTAGCCATGCCTTTAGCATTTTTTGCTGCAAATAAATGGGCTCAAGGAAAATGAATATAACAGGAAACATTCTGTAGTAGACACAGTGCAGTAACTATTCATGGTGTAGCAGACCATCCATTTGTCATTCATCCATTTGTATTGCTTGACACATTGTGAGAAGCAGTTTGACTGTTTCAACATTTTAAAACATCTCAGGGTTGTCCTAAAAGAACCTCAATCAGTCAGTGCATCTCTTTCAGTTTAATTATTTCAGGGGTACATGTGTATGATGTATTAGATAGATCACGCCTGTCACCCATCGCCTATCCTGGAGTCTTGAAGACTGTTTGGGCACCACAGAAGACTTCGCAACCAGCTTCCTCCACTCATCCCAGTTCTGAGACGCTCTAGTCTCAGACAGATATAGGAGGCTGCAGACAGAGTTGGTACCTTTGTTATCTGGCAGCTGCATGCTACTGGTAGGGTGGACAGGCACCTCGGATCCTCATCCATCTCCTAAATCTCTCACCAGCTGGCACCCAAGTGTCACACACCCTGGTACACTGCATCAACTGATTGGTAAAACCACGTGAGGAGGTGATGTTGACACAGCATCACTGGGTGGAGGAACTCTTTACTGAGTCAATGACCAAGTCAGAAGGGCTGCCACCTAGCCTAACGGATACCTGTCTGCGACCAGGGAGAGCTTCCAGGCTGGAAGACATCGGCAATGGTCAGACCTGGAGAGGGATGCACTCGGCCAGGTGGCAGCTGCCCAAGATACGCCACATGAAGATGTATTAGTTACCCCAAACTATAAGACCAGGAAAATCAGCAGAATGTTTGGCCTTATTAGGATGGTCCAAGAGCAGGATTAACGGCTTAGTTCCAGTGGAACTCTCTCTCACCAGACTACCAGACTTGGGATGAATATGATTTATCGTTTTGTCCAAATCAGTAATATAGACTGATTCTCTAAGTCCTGTATGGCATTTTCTGTGGGTAAGAAAGTGGTAGAATTCTCAGACTTGATTTAAAAGAGACTTTGTTTTTAACAGAGAAGCCACAGCTAGGAATGGATTTGTCTTGCTTTAACGGTCATGTAAACAAAGGAAAGGAAAGGCTGTATGTGTGTGTGTGAGAGAGAGAGTGAGAGAGATAGAGTTGTGTGTGTGAAGATAGGGAAAGAGAGAGGGAGGACGAGGAGGAGGAGAGGTAGAATTGTAAAGCATGGATGAAATGAGAGAAAAAGACCATTATCATTTGCTCAAAAAAGAATTTCCTCTTGTTTCTCACACTGATCTGAAACCCAAAGCCCAGGCTTACATCTAAAACCTCTGGCAAGAGGAATGGAACTTGCAGACAGATAACAAACTGTTTAGAATCTGTCTGAACCTGAAAGAATATTCACCATGTTCCTGAGGCGGCCATAAAGAAGAAACAGCCTTGAGCCGTTTTGCATGCAGGCCACTCCTTTTACACCCAAGGTGAAGAAGCTCCATGATGCATTCCATGTCACGTACCACTAACAGTGAAACATATTCTTTTAGAGTGTTGGGACTTGCATGATGTGAGACATAACCATTTTACAGCAAATTCCATGAAAACCTAAGATCTAAGATTTTACTGAAGAAAGAATTTGCAGTGTGTATTTAGAAGGTGTATTTTAAAAGTTATGTGAATGAGTTTTTTTTTTATCTTTTAATGACTTGTGAATTGACTTTTGACGCAGTGACAGCCCTGATACGGCCCTTTACTGTTGCCTAGGCTATAAACAACATTACCATACCTTACCTTACAGTGTTTCTGTTCACTTCCAATTCCACAGCCTGGTGCCAGTGCGTGAGCAGAGCACAGAAGCTGCCAAGAGCGTTGTGAAGCGGAAGCCCTACTCTCCGTTCCAGACCAACAACAAGGCTGAGTATGCTCTGGCCAGGGTGGACGATCTGCTCAACTGGGCTCGCAAGGTTGGTAACAGCCAGCACAAGAACGCATGCCGTCCTTTTTTTTTTATATTTCTTATTTTTTGCTGTCCCATCTTCTATGCCACCTCAATGGCATTGCGCCCATGGCACTCATTCAAACTCTCCCCTGTCTACAGCCCCAGCCCCAGCAATCCACAGGGAGTAGTCACTGTCAAGTCTTCAAGAGGCAACCCACCGGAGGGGACACTGCACTGCTGCCAAGTCACTTCGGTGGTGTTCAGTGGCGCCTCTTCTTTCCTCCTACTGACGAAAATTATGTGGTTAATTGCAAAGCAGATGTGAGTAGCTCTCCCTCTGGAGGGCACCACCACATCAGTTCAACGACAGCCCTTATGAATGTGCCCAATAATGGTGACCCTGACAAAATCAAACCAAGGCCATAGATTCAGCGAGAACATCGAAACAGAGGTCACCATGAGAGCAGAGCATGAAGGGCCACAGAAGTTAAGATTTTTTTTTTTCATTGCTGATCAACAACAATGAGGATGATAAAGACAATGATTCCATTCTGGTCTGAGACTGCATGACAGCATTGTACTCTGCGCTTACTTTCATAATGTATCCCAGCATCAACTAGACCTGAGAGATACAGACACCTGCAGTTTTGTTCAGGAAATTTGAGCAACACTCTCAGAGACACATTCATTTAGTGTATGAAACTCAACTGTGTGGTCCCCAGTCTTCCAAACTGAGCTCATAACAAACTTGATAGGAGTTGGTCGGGGCAGAAAAATCCCATATGGTCTAATGGGAATTGAACCCATGATTTTTCATGCGGGTGTGTGCGACACTAATCACTTTGCACCAAGGCAGCTGTTCATGTCATCACATTTGGTTGCATATAGGTGTTTTACATGTGCACAGGAAAAAGTCTGTTTGTGCTGTGCATGTTTGTATATGTGTGCAGATAAAGAGGGAGAGAGAGAGTGTGTGTGGGTGCATGTGTGCGCGTGTACATGTGTGTGTGTGCGCTTTGTGTGTGTATGTACATATGCAGGTCTGTGTGAGAATGAGTGAGATTTCTACATCTCGTCTTCAAAATGTTTTTGTCGCTGTTATTGTTGATGTTCTGTAAATCGAATTTCATCTCCTTTTTTTTTTTTTTTTGTTTTTTGTTTACACTTTAAAAGAAATTCATGTCCAGCTTTGTATGAATTTTAATAATTTTCTTACTTCTGCCTCATTTCTCTGATGTGCCTGTTTGTGCTGTAGAGTTCCATCTGGCCCCTGACCTTTGGCTTGGCATGCTGCGCAGTGGAGATGATGCACTTTGCGGCGCCACGTTACGACATGGATCGCTTTGGGGTGGTGTTTCGCGCCAGTCCTCGGCAGGCGGACTGTATCATCGTGGCAGGCACCGTGACCAATAAAATGGCCCCTGCCCTGAGAAAGGTAATATCGGGCTGTCAGTGTGGTGTTGGGTTTGCCATACATGGAAGTGTGCATGTACCCAGTCCTACAGAAATTACATGCATTTATGCATATACTTGATTTCATATAAAAAAAAAAAAAAAGTAAGCATTTACATGCAGTGGTAATTATTTCCTAAAAAAATTAGGGGGCCACACTCGGTGCGAAAAACTCGTTTACAAATTTTCAAGGGGTTTTACTTTGTAACTGCTGACAAATGTGTATTTAAAACAACACATACACGCACACACACACACACACACACACACACACACACACACACACACACACACACACATGAACACTCACACTCCTGCACAAACACACACACTCACACACACACACACACACACACACACACACACACACACACACACACACACACACACACACACATAAGTGCACTCTGACTGGCTCACACACAGAGTGCACAAATACACAGAGAAAGAGAAATGGATAAGAAGTGGCAATAACAAAGTTAATAAAACAGTCTAGATTAAGCTTAACAGTACGTATTCAGATTGTGATCCAATATTAGTAAAGTACTATCAACCAAAAAAAAATAATAATAATAATGACCTATCACCCCTCCATCAGGAGTTTAATATTAAAACTTGATAAGTGGGACGTCGTCTTCGGGTGTCATCATAGAATTTCCGATATGTGAGCCATCTCCGTCAGTGTTTGACCATATAACAGTCACCATGCTATGATCATTGAAGCCTCGACAAGAGACGATAACAGTCACCATGCTATGATCATTGAAGCCTCGACAAGAGACGATAACAGTCACCATGCTATGATCATTGAAGCCTCGACAAGAGACGATAACAGTCACCATGCTATGATCATTGAAGCCTCGACAAGAGACGATAACAGTCACCATGCTATGATCATTGAAGCCTCGACAAGAGACGAAGGATGATATACGTGGAACCTTTGATGAACTGTGTACATCAACCACTTTTGCACTATGCAAAAACACACATTCATACATCCAGTTGGAGCCATTTTAATTATCTGAACCAGCCACGTTGCATAAATGGCTTGACTTCCATTCCATTCGCTGGATTATCACCCACAAGCCACAGGTGAATGTTGGATTTTGATATGAAAAGCTCAGTTTCATTCAGTTTTCCATGTTTTTCGTGCTTGGCCGAATCACGTGATCTTATGGTCTGATCATAAACTGGGTAGTCTATTTTGGTGATTCTTGTTGGTTTTTAGTAGAGATGAGCTCTCAGGCAGAAGTTGTTTGTCAATTCAAAATGTTTTAAAATGTTGAGAAAAGTTATGTTTATATCAACTTAAGTTGTGGTGGAATGGACAAAAGTGCTTTTACTTGATGCGCTGCACAGAGTTGTAATGCAAACATAGCAGAATATGTTGGTACTTTTGAGTGACGCACTGGCGTGAATTCGAGTTTGTCAGATGTGAATTTTTTTCGTTAGATCAGTGTAATTGTCACTAACACATCTGCAGCACTTAGGTCAGGACATGTAGTACTGTACATTTTTTTTTTTTTTTTACTTCAAATCGTCTTATCTCCTCGGTTTTAATCCCTTACTATTTTGTCAAGAGTGCTGTTTCTTATAGTATATAAACTACATTTTGATTCTGAATGAAATGAAGCCTCAGTTAAGGTTGCCAAGGACTGTGCACATAGGTGCCTGTGATTCAAACTTGACAGTGAAATGATAGTGAGAACACTGCATTCTGTAATATATAAAACTGTCTGACCGGATGCATTTTTCAAAGGGATAACAGTGAGATGATAACAGAGCTTCCAACCATCTTGCTTTCAGTGGAATTTATTATGCTCAATCAAATGCACGTCATTCTGCTATTCCATTTGACCTTAAAGAAATTCTGCTTGCGAAAAAAGAAAAAAAAAAGTTTGTTTGTTCGCAGGGTTTGCATGTCGGCATATTTATAGCCAAAGAGCAGATTAACCCTGAGGCGGAAAAAGAAGAAAAAAGAAATTAGAACAGAAGTGCAGATTCAGGCTGCTTTCTGCTGTCATGATGGAAGTACTACTGATCCCAGTCAGCAATTCAGCCAGTGAAAGTGTTCTTCTTGTAAGGAGGAACCTTAAAGATTTGCGTCCCTCCCTGGGTCAAGACGCTGCAGAGGCACAGATGATTTTAAAGTGGAAAAAATGAGCCAAGTCAGAAGTGGAGCGTAGTGACAGCATGCTTAGAAGATGTAAAAGAGCAACAATGTATTGGCTTTGACAGTGATTCCATGAAAGCACTAATAAATTGTCTGGAATATCATTTTGTTTAAGGTGTAATACTGATAGCTATACATTCTTCTCAACTGTCAGAAATTCCTCTAAATTTTCAAAAATATTCCTCTTCTGTCTGTTCAGAGGTTGGCAGCTCTTATAATTTGATAAGTGGTCTCACTGGTGTACAGGTGTATGACATGAATGATGCTGTGTGTGATGTGTCAGTACAGCTGTATGACCTGAACGATGCTGTGTGTGATGCGTCAGTACAGGTGTATGACCGGAACGATGCTGTGTGTGATGTGTCAGTACAGGTGTATGACCTGAACGATGCTGCGTGTGATGTGTCAGTACAGGTGTATGACCTGAACGATGCTGCGTGTGATGTGTCAGTACAGGTGTATGACCTGAACGATGCTGCGTGTGATGTGTCAATACAGGTGTATGACCTGAACGATGCTGCGTGTGATGTGTCAATACAGGTGTATGACCTGAACGATGCTGCATGTGATGTGTCAATGCAGGTGTATGACCTGAACGATGCTGTATGTGATGTGTCAATGCAGGTGTATGACCAGATGCCGGAGCCCCCCGCTGGGTGATCTCTATGGGCAGCTGTGCCAACGGGGGCGGCTACTACCATTACTCCTACGCCGTGGTCAGAGGCTGCGACCGCATCATCCCTGTGGACATCTATGTGCCGGGTCAGTTCTGGAAATCAGTCTGTCTCTTTTTTTTTTTTTTTCCTTTTGTTTGATTTTATCATTTGGGAAATATGAGTGTATATGTGAAAGACATCAACATTTTTCACCTGATTAAAGGTATTGCAGAAAGAAGGGTTGTCCACTATACTGCTTGCACACAAAGTTCAGTTTGAAGGTAGATAGAAACCAGTGTGGAAGGACTGAAAGTGCCGACGGATTATGGACTGGACGAACAATCAAGGCATGTGCTGTTTTTCACAGACTTGTTGAGATGAAAAAAGGAGAAAAAAAACCCCACCAAAAATGGTTATTTGTTTTAATCCACACAGTTATCAAACCCAAAGTTAAATCTGACAACCTCAGGCACAGAAGGAGCATGAGATTAAGTCGGTAGTTTTTTTTTCTCTTTCATCAGGTTTACTACAGCGGTTAGAGCATCTACCAGCCGACTTTATACCCTATTAATTATTAATACTTTTTTAAAAACTGTTTTTTCAAATTTAGAGAAAGGAAAGAAGAGAGAAAAACAAAATGAAAAGCTAGTGAATAATGGAAAAAAGAGAAATGAAAAGAAAAAAAAGATTGGGGAGTGGGGGGGGGGGGGATAAAAGAGACGAAGGAAAAAATCTGTGTGGTTTCATTGCTGATCCAAACATGTGAATTGATAGTTTATTTGCCTATATGTAATGCCATTTCCAATTATTTTTTTTACTGTCTTCTAGCCACCATAATAAAATTACTTTGCTTCTTGAACCTAGCTTGGATTTGCACTGTCTTTGAGGAGTTAAGAAAATTTGGAAAAAAAAACTGAGCTGGCATTTTCAACGCCTTTGTAAGTTTGTGAAAAATTGGAAAATGCCCATGAAGTTAAGGAAAGTTCAGAAATTTGAAAAGCTACTGAGCTTGCACAGTACATGACCATTGAAACGTAATCAGATCTGCCAATCTGTACGCTTTTGGCATATTTTGTATGCCATTTTACACAGAAGATGACAATACTCCTCTGAAACGAAAAATATCCCACAAAAATTCCAGCAAAGTTTCGTTTTGTACACTACACCGGACGTAGCTTGGATTCAGAATCTGTGGACTCTTACCTCTGGATATTGTTTACAGGGACTGCGCATGTGTATCCGTTCTACCTTTTGTAATCTGTCATTTTTAGTCAGCAGCACAGCTCAAACGCATTAGTTCATGAAAACACAAAAGATAACTAAACTGTTAAGATATAGATTTTAGTATTTATTAAAACTGCTTCAAAGTGAAAGTGAAATACACTCCCCCCCCCCCAAAAAAAAACAACAAAAAAAAACACCTGTTTATGTGAGAAAGTACACCATAGACAACTGTTGGGTAGGCAGGTCTGGATAAGACAGAAATGTGAAACAGGAATGAAAAATTGTAAGTTTGTATGATGCCTTTGCTCTTTGCTTGCCTTTGGTCAGCAACCACTGTGGAAAATTGGAGTTCTTTGTTGTTTTTTTTGTGTGTGTATATACACATTTCTTGTCATAGTGTAGCAAGATACAGTGCATCCACAGTGGTTGGAATGTGTCAGTTTAGCGACATTTGGCTTTGCAGAGATTACAGATGGTGGATTAGGGAAGATGTTTTGCAACAAAAAAGATGTTTGTTTTTTTGTTTTTGTTTTGTTTCGTTTGCTTCCTCTGCAAGGAAATCATTGATATGTTTTGTTTCGGTTTTGACTTTGTGGAGTTTTCCGAGCCAGTGGAAGGTGAAAGTTTAGGAAAGATGTAGGAATTTGCCATGATTTTCTGTTACAAACCTTGAACTGACACAAAGGGTGCTCACAGAGTCCAGTAAGTCTGGAGAGGTCCTTGAAAATGGAAAAATCATTTCCAGGGTTGGGAAACTCATGAAAGCGTCAAATTTGTTGAGTTTGAAAAAAAAAAAACTGTCTTTGAATGCCCCAGAATCAGTCTCAGTTGTAGACTGGACCAGCGATTTTATTTCTTTTCCAAGAGTAAGTCTCTGTCTACAAAGCTTCGAAGGCATGTATGCTGATGATGGTTTCAGTTCATGGACTGCCGTGTCCATTTGCTTCAGCTTGGCCTTGCAAGATGAGACTTTCATTCTTCCCCAGTTTATCTCCCTTATACCAGCTGCACATGCGAAAGTCACCCTGTACTGCTTTGCTTGTTTCTGTGCCTGAGGATTTCTGCATGGGCAGACAGTTGTTCCAAAAAAAAAAAAGTTGCAGGTAACAAAAGAATGCTATCAGCCCAGTGAAATCTTCAGCACTGTCTCCTTCAGCCTGTGGAAGGTGTAGCTTTCAGCAAACTNTAATACTGATAGCTATACATTCTTCTCAACTGTCAGAAATTCCTCTAAATTTTCAAAAATATTCCCTCTTCTGTCTGTTCAGAGGTTGGCAGCTCTTATAATTTGATAAGTGGTCTCACTGGTGTACAGGTGTATGACATGAATGATGCTGTGTGTGATGTGTCAGTACAGCTGTATGACCTGAACGATGCTGTGTGTGATGCGTCAGTACAGGTGTATGACCTGAAACGATGCTGTGTGTGTTGATGTGTCAGTACAGGTGTATGACCTGAACGATGCTGCGTGTGATGTGTCAGTACAGGTGTATGACCTGAACGATGCTGCGTGTGATGTGTCAGTACAGGTGTATGACCTGAACGATGCTGCGTGTGATGTGTCAAATACAGGTGTATGACCTGAACGATGCTGCGTGTGATGTGTCAATACAGGTGTATGACCTGAACGATGCTGCATGTGATGTGTCAATGCAGGTGTATGACCTGAACGATGCTGTATGTGATGTGTCAATGCAGGTGTATGACCAGATGCCGGAGCCCCGCTGGGTGATCTCTATGGGCAGCTGTGCCAACGGGGGCGGCTACTACCATACTCCTACGCCGTGGTCAGAGGCTGCGACCGCATCATCCCTGTGGACATCTATGTGCCGGGTCAGTTCTGGAAATCAGTCTGTCTCTTTTTTTTTTTCCTTTTGTTTGATTTTATCATTTGGGAAATATGAGTGTATATGTGAAAGACATCAACATTTTTCACCTGATTAAAGGTATTGCAGAAAGAAGGGTTGTCCACTATACTGCTTGCACACAAAGTTCAGTTGAAGGTAGATAGAAACCAGTGTGGAAGGACTGAAAGTGCCGACGGATTATGGACTGGACGAACAATCAAGGCATGTGCTGTTTTCACAGACTTGTTGAGATGAAAAAGGAGAAAAAAAAAACCCCACCAAAAATGGTTATTTGTTTTAATCCACACAGTTATCAAACCCAAAGTTAAATCTGACAACTCAGGCAAGAAGCATGAGATTAAGTCGGTAGTTTTTTTTTCTTTCATCAGGTTTACTACAGCGGTTAGAGCATCTACCAGCCGACTTTAATACCCTATTAATTACTTTTTTTAAAAACTGTTTTTCAAATTTAGAGAAAGAAAGAAGAGAGAAAAAACAAAATGAAAAGCTAGTGAATAATGGAAAAAAGAGAAATGAAAAAGAAAAAAAGATTGGGGAGTGGGGGGGGGGGGATAAAAGACGAAGGAAAAAATCTGTGTGGTTTCATTGCTGATCCAAACATGTGAATTTGATAGTTTATTTGCCTATATGTAATGCCATTTCCAATTATTTTTTTACTGTCTTCTAGCCACCATAATAAAATTACTTTGCTTCTTGAACCTAGCTTGGATTTGCACTGTCTTTGAGGAGTTAAGAAAATTTGGAAAAACTGAGCTGGCATTTTCAACGCCTTTGTAAGTTTGTGAAAATTGGAAAAAATGCCCATGAAGTTAAGGAAAGTTCAGAAAATTTGAAAAGCTACTGAGCTTGCACAGTACATGACCATTGAAACGTTAATCAGATCTGCCAATCTGTACGCTTTTGGGCATATTTTGTATGCCATTTTACACAGAAGATGACAATACTCCTCTGAAACGAAAAATATCCCACAAAAATTCCAGCAAAGTTTCGTTTTGTACACTACACCGGACGTAGCTTGGATTCAGAATCTGTGGACTCTTACCTCTGGATATTGTTTACAGGGACTGCGCATGTGTATCCGTTCTACCTTTTGTAATCTGTCATTTTTTAGTCAGCACAGCTCAAACGCATTAGTTCATGAAAACACAAAAAGATAACTAAACTGTTAAGATATTAGATTTTAGTATTTATTAAAACTGCTTCAAAGTGAAAGTGAAATACACTCCCCCCCCAAAAAAAAAAAAACAAAAAAAACACCTGTTTATGTGAGAAAGTACACCATAGACAACTGTTGGGTAGGCAGGTCTGGATAAGACAGAAATGTGAAACAGGAATGAAAAATTTGTAAGTTTGTATGATGGCCTTTGCTCTTTGCTTGCCTTTGGTCAGCAACCACTGTGGAAAATTGGAGTTCTTTGTTTTTTTTGTGTGTGTATATACACATTTCTTGTCATAGTGTAGCAAGATACAGTGCATCCACAGTGGTTGGAATGTGTCAGTTTAGCGACATTTGGCTTTGCAGAGATTACAGATGGTGGATTAGGGAAGATGTTTGCAACAAAAAAGATGTTTGTTTTTGTTTTGTTTTGTTCGTTTGCTTCCTCTGCAAGGAAATCATTGATATTGTTTCGGTTTTGACTTTGTGGAGTTCCGAGCCAGTGGAAGGTGAAAGTTTAGGAAAGATGTAGGAATTTTGCCATGATTTTCTGTTACAAACCTTGAACTGACACAAAGGGTGCTCACAGAGTCCAGTAAGTCTGGAGAGGTCCTTGAAAAATGAAAAATCATTTCCAGGGTTGGGAAAACTCATGAAAGCGTCAAAATTTGTTGAGTTTGAAAAAAAAAAAACTGTCTTTGAATGCCCCAGAATCAGTCTCAGTTGTAGACTGACCAGCGATTTATTTCTTTTCCAAGAGTAAGTCTCTGTCTACAAAGCTTCGAAGGCATGTATGCTGATGATGGTTCAGTTCATGGACTGCCGTGTCCATTGCTTCAGCTTGGCCTTGCAAGATGACTTTCATTCTTCCCCAGTTATCTCCCTTATACCAGCTGCACATGCGAAAGTCACCCTGTACTGCTTTGCTGTTCTGTGCCTGAGGATTTCTGCATGGCAGACAGTTGTTCCAAAAAAAAAAAGTTGCAGGTAACAAAAAGATGCTATCAGCCCAGTGAAATCTTCAGCACTGTCGATAACTGATTTTTTTTTTTGTTCTGGCTGAAGCAAGTCCCGTGGACACAAAAGTTTTCGACTACTAAAAGTGACTCGCTCTTCAAGCCTGTGGAAGGTTAAGCTTTCAGCAAACTAACATGATTTTCTCACTTGTGGACCTTGCTGTATAGTTTGTATTCCTCATTTTATGTTGTTCCAAAAGATACTTAATACACCTCCTCCCCCTTCCTCTCCACCCCACCCACCCCACACCTCACCCTCACTCCCTCTCCAGGCCTCTGCTTCTTTCCAGTCTTAAAGTTTTCATTCTGCTGTACATTTTCTTATGTACAACTCTACTTCCTATCTGGATGTACTCAGGGAGAGAACTGGATGTTAGAAAAGAAAAACAAAAACAACTGAAAACAACTAAAGCAACAACAGAAACAAGTGCATATCTGTCATCCTTGAAAAACGTGTTTTGGCCTCTCTCTCTCGGGTTCTCTCTCACTGTTTCTGTCCCACTCTGTCTGTCGTTGTCTCTCCTTCTCTGTCTGTCTCTTTCTCTGGGTCTCCCTCCGTCTTGCTCTCTGTCTGTCTCTCTGTCTCACTCTCTGTCTCTCTCTCTCTCTCTCACTCTCTCTCTCTGTGTCTCTGTCTGTCTGTCTCTCACTCTCCGTCTCACTCTCTGTCTGTCTGTCTCTCTCAGTTATTGTTTACTGTCATCGGCACCACCATTCTAAATTTCTTGCAGGATATCATTTTCTCACGTAAAGGCTGAGACGAGTGTAATGCCACGCAGGCTGTTCATTTCAGAGAAAATGATTTGGGACATGTTCTTGCGTCCATGGTCTAGTTCTGATGTTGACTGCAATGAATTTGGGTAGAAGATCATGCAAATCAGTCTTATAGGTCTACTTAGAGATTTTCGATAATTTGTTAAAAACAAGTCTACATGTCATATAAACTACAGTATGGTATTCAATTTTTTTTTTTTTTTTGAAAATCACCAGAAGAATTTAACAGATAATAAAAGACTTTTGCACTCCTGTTCGAACCCCACGCGGTAGACCGAAAAACCGGACAAAACCGTGACGTCACTTGATGATGTGGCTGTCAGCAGCGACCTACACAACATGGCAGCACCAAGTGAAATCAACATGAGTTGCGATCCCCCACAGCCTAAAAAGTCACAAGGGGGGTGGCAGATATTGTGCTTTAGGTGAGTGCAGCAGCTCAGCAGGAGACGGATATTCTTTGCACATGTTTCCATCTGATCCAGATACTCGAAAGAAGTGGATTCGGTACGTGCAAACATGCTGGGCCGCTAAGTTCTTTTTACCACGTCAGTTCTAGCTGGACCATGGAAATGAGCTATTCCAACAATTGCCGAGCCTGTTCGAGTGAAAACGAAGTCGGCCGATGCCGATCAAAAACTTTGTCTGCATTGTGCGTGTATGCTTAGAAGGCAGAGTGGTGAGCTCGTACAGATGAGTACGATAGTCACACATTTATTCTGTTCTTATCTATGGGTAGATCACACTTGTCAAATTAAATTAACGCATTAAGGATGGAAAAAGAAGCTGAAGAATAGCCACAGCTAACAAAATTAAAGGTCAGACGTTCTATCTAAGGGGTAAGTGTTTACCCAAATTTCATTGAGAAACCGACAAAGTGAGTAGCGAATTTCACATTCACACCTTTTGAGTTCAAACATTGCAGCAAATACCCTTAAGACTGAAGGAGTACTCTCTTTCATCACAGAATACTTCATCGATGATGCAGAAGAAATAGTTACTGTGAAACTTGTGCAAACTTGAGGAAGGAGAATGTCTGCTCGCCGTCCACATGTGATCGCATCAAGAAGTCAGTTGGTAGCCTCCCTTGAGACTTCGGTAAAGCCCATACGCCTTTGGAATGCTGTGTTCAGGCGTCCAGCTGGAACTGAACAGCTCGTTTCCGTGGTCCAGCTGGAACTGACGGGGTAAAAAGAATTTAGCGTTGAAACTGATAAGGTAAAGGCCTTGCAGAAACATCCCCAGAGTCACATTGGCTGTCGCAATCATAGTCACTGCTTTTACATGGTAAATTAAAATCTGAGCGAGATGTGCAAGAACCTTCAGAATCGCTTTCTGTCGCCATCGCTGACACTCATGTGATGTCATATCCAAGAGCAGTTAAGCCATGCCAAGATTTAGTTGATTACCTCCCATTTTCTTGATTACAGGTGAAAATGCCCCCTTTCGCGGATCGATTTCATGTGATCGGGAGCGAATTGGATGTTTATTTTACCATTTATCAAACATTTCATATTTCTGCATAAGGTGACCCATTATCGAAAACCTCTAAAGTAGACCTTTAACCCTCTTTACCATCGAGCGCCCGCTAGCGCCCGGCCGGAAATCACACAGCCAAAACGCTGAGCGCCTGCCAGCGCCCGGTAAAACACGTGTGGCCAAGACAATGGCGCCGGTTTCTCGCCGCAATGTTTCTCGGAGAAAAGGAAGTCTCGCGAGAACGTGACTTCCTTCTTCCTGTAGCCATTTACTTCCGTTTGCAAAAAACCGCGAGTCGATACGTGCCGTGGTTCTCGAGTTTCGAATTTTTAAAGTTTTGAGGTCGAAATGCCATTTTTCACCGTGGCTAACCTTGAGTTCTGCCGTTCTATAATGAGATTTAGTGATGGAGATACTGTGTTTTGTAGGATTTACGGCATAAGACTTAATGAAAGTGCTGGGTAATGAATTTTAGAGTGACCTAGATTTCGACTGGGATGAAGTTCCAGGTATGATGAACAACAATTCGGAAGAAAGTTCTGAAGAAGATTTTTTTTTTATTTCCCGAGTAAATGGCTCATGTGACATTCTTCAAACTTATGATATAGCAACATATATATTTCGTAGGAATTTTTAAAATTATTTTTATTTCGTTATTTCCTTTCCTCTCTTTTAAATTAATTTTAAATTAATTTTTACCTTGCGAATTGGGTAAATAATAAGCTCAGATAAGTTCAAAAGAGGGTTACAAATTATCTTGAGTTTCACTACCCCGACGGTCTTTCGGCCGGAAGACTCCCTAACTTCTGAAGCTCAGATAAGTTTCAAAGGCAAGAGGGTCTGAGAAAAATCAAAAATCTTGATTTGAACTAAAGAAATGCATTATACACCCTGGAAGACAAATTTTGGATCTCAGGATTTACTGAGAAAACCACCTGATTTTCTTCAAGAAAAATAAAGATATTGAGGAAAAAGAAAAACGTCCAATGAAAAAGAAATTGCTTAATCACCCTGCATCTCATACCAAATTCAATTTTTCCAGTCCATGTTTCTGGTGATAGTACATTCAGTGCAATGCTTCCTGCTGTCGTTTTGGTATATTAGTGTTTCTGCACACATAATTATAACAGTTAGGCAGTGGTGGGCCAGGATGTAGTGAATGCGATTTGTTCACTGTTTTCCTGGTCAGTGAGCATTCACACGTGGGCGTCATCTTTGTGATGAAAGATGATCCCTTTCATGCTGCTAATCATTGCTAGAAGCAAGATGTTTGAGAAAGGCACAGTAAGGGACTGGCAACCATTACGAAAGTGAGCAGTTTCAATCGGTGGTCGAAGGCACATGTAAACTGGAATGCAATTCTTACGTCGGTTGATTTTAACATCTCCCCTTTCAACAGGTAGATTGCAAGAAGCATGTGCAGAACTGTCAACCAGCTGCTTTCGGCAGAATTTGTAATGCCCAAATGCACATCATTTCACGATTCCGCTTGACATGAAAAACAATTCTGCTCACAAAAAAAAAAAAAAGTTCATTTATTCACAGAGTTTGTACATCTGTCATTTCTATGGCCAAAGAGCTGTTTGGAAACTTACCTCTGGTTCAGCTTCTTCCACTGTCATCATGTTGAAATGACCTAATGAGGCAGAAAAGGAAAAGATGATAACAGAAGTGCAGATTCAGGTTGCTTTCTGCTGTCATGATGGGAGTGCTGCTGATCCCAGGCAACAATTTTGCCTGTGGAAGTATTCAGCCTTTTCAGGAAGAACCTTGCAGATTTTCGTCCCTCCTTGGGACACTACAGAGGCACTGATGATCCTGAAATGTAAAAATGAGCCCAGTCATAAGATGAAACCTAGTGACAGTGTGATTCAAAAATGTGAAAAAAGCAACAATGTATTGGCTGAGACACTGATTCCATGAAAGCACTTGACAAAAGGAAAGAAAATCAAAGAAAGCAACATGTATTGGCTGAGGACCCTTGAGAGAAAGCACTTGACAAAAGGAAAGAAACATAAAGTGTCTGGAAACGTGGAATGTCACTGTTTTTGTTTTGGGCGCTGCAGCATGTGTATTCCTCTCAGTTGTCAGAAATTCATCTTGACTTTCAAAAATATTCCTCTGAAGTCTCTCCAGAGGTTGGCAGCTCTGCATGTGGATGTTTCAAGAGCACTGCACTGCCATCAGAGCAGGCTGGATTTCATGATTGGAGTAATGTTTAACCCTCCCACGCGGCCCCCTCTTTTTTTTTTTTTAATTGAAACAAACATGCAATTTTATTTTGATGGCATGACAGCCCTGTGGTGAGCTCAGTTGTCACTAAGAAGAAGTGAGATGCACAGATGACCATAATTGTGTCCACAATAAAACGAATATAGGAGAACCAGTGCTAATGTGGCTCCTGAACCTGTGGATGTTTTACAGAGATTTTTCAAGCTAGATTTTCATCCTGGGTTTTGTAACAGTCGTTTATGACTTGAGACAAACATTAGATTTTCATCCTGGGTTTTTGTAACAGTCGTTTATGACTTGAGACAAACATTAACTTTTTTCCAATAATTTTTTTAAAAGTAGAAATTGTGTGTGAATTAATTTAAAATTAGATTTAGGTATGCAACACTGTGTGTGGTGTGTGTGTGTGTGTGTTGTGTGTTGTGTGGTGTGTGTGTGAGAGAGAGAGAGAGAGAGAGAGAGAGAGGATGTGTGTGAGTGTGTCTTTGTGTGGGTGCGCTTATTTGTACCATTAGTGTGTTTGTATGTATGTACTTGTGTATAAGCATGCAGTATTTTTCTTTTTGGTTCTTTGCTTGCTGTATAGTCATTTATTTGCCTATCACTAAAGACCTCGAAAAGGTTATCAAAACTGCTTGAATTCCATTTCAGCAGAGATACTTTGCCTTACCAGGGCGTTGTCCCTGGACCCCCACAGGTGCCTAGGCAGGCCCTAAACCCTGACCTTTTTCAGACATTTTTCAGCTCAGCTGTTCTCCAGGCTAGTATCAGAACAGGAAGAGCATCATCAATCTGTGAACCATGTGTAATGATAAATATTTTAAATGTGTGTAGGAGGGAGGGGTGGGGGAATAACTGCCTCTTTTGAACGTGTGCTTGAACTGACTCTGTGTGTGTGTGTGTGTGTTGTGTGTGTGTGTGTGTGTGTGTGCACTTTTTATTTTCATGGTTGCACATATTTGATTGTTAGACAGAATGGGTCTTGGACAATGATAATGGTCTAGAACAGGTCTGAGAAAAGTCAGGATTTTGTTTGTGCCCAGCTTGTGGAAACCCTGGAAACAGGACTCATGTTATATTGAAAAATAAGGCAAGTGAAGTGAAAAAAGTGCCGTGACATGTAGTGAGACTTCTGTCTGTGTGTTTCAGGTTGCCCCCCAACGGCAGAAGCTCTACTGTATGGAGTGCTGCAACTCCAGAAAAAGATTAAGCGCATGCGAACTGTGCAGATGTGGTATCGCAAGTGAACTGTAGCAGTCCTAGAAGAAAATATTTTTTATGAGAAACTTGGAACAGTTTTAGGGGGAGCAAATATGAGATCGAAATCTCACACTGTTTGAGATTATGTTTTGTCATTCGATTTTTGAAGAATCGTGGTGGTTAATTTACAGAGTTCAAGGTATTGCAAGCAGTCCTTGTATACATAGTCTCAGGAACAGTGAAGAGCTGCAGCATAGTATTATTCCAATAATGGTGTTGATTACTTAAATTGAATGAACTATGGTCTCAACACAGGGCTAGCAAAAGGAGCATGTGGACAATATGCTACCTGCGCTGACACCGTCATTGTTATACACATGTATTGTTATACACATGTACTTCAGTGACCATTGTCATATTTACCTTGCACACACTTCAATGACTGCCTGGTCATTGCCATATTTTTCTCAATGCCTGTGAGACGTGAACTCTGACAGCTGAACTTGAGAGAAGGATTCAGGCATTACAGATGAGATGCTCCCTCAAGATCCTTGTCATCTCATACAAGCACCACATTACCAGCTCGGAGGTCCAGACCAGAGCAAGTCAAGCCAGCCATTGGATTGTATGAAGACCTTTTGTCTCCAGTGAAAAGAAAGAAAATTAGATGGTTTGGTCATGTATCAAGAGCAACAGGACTTGCCAAAACCGATCTACGTGGAACAGTGCGAGGAGGCAGGAAATGAAGACAGAGAAAGAGATGGGAGGACAACATCAGTGAATGGACTGGCCTCACACTCAGCAACTGCCTAACAGCGTCTGAGAATCGGAAGAGTAGAGGAAGCTGGTTGCAAATTCTTCTGTGGCACCGCAACGGTCTTCAAGACTCTGGAATAGGTGATAGGTGACACGCTTCATCCTGCTTGTGTGAATTCCTGTGGTGTTTTTCCCACATGCACATCACCTCTTTTATCTATCGCCTCTTCTATCTTCAGTTCAGCTTTCTAGGAAAATGTCCACACTTGCCTATGGTGATTTTTTTGTTTTTTTTTTTTTTTTTTGTTTTGTTAAAGACAAGTTATACTTGATCCGCCAGACAAAGGGGACAAACAAATTACAGGACAAAATTTGATGCTGTTCAAACTCTTAGGTCTCCTTCAAGCAAGTTAAGCAACATTTCAGTACAATGAAAACAAAGAACTAGCAATCACTTATCTTCAACGCCCATCTTGTGCCAAATTCAAGAAGAAAAGTGATTGCTTGTTCTTCGTTTTCATTGTCCTGAATGTTGTTTATCTTGCTTGAACAAGACCTAAGAGGTTGAAATGCGTTGTGTTTTGTCTTGTAATTTGTTTGTCCCCTTTGTCTGGTGGATCAAGTATAGCTTTTTTTTTTTTTTTAATATATAATTTGTTCAATTTCCACCAGCAGTCACCTCACTTCAAAACTAATTTGCCATGGTGAGAAACAGGTTATAAATACAGTCATCTTCCACAGTCTTAAATGTGATCATCGTCCCACATGAAATTTTGTGAAACAACTAAAATGAAAACTGCGTCTTAATAGTATGAATATGTTTCGCAATGCAAATAAAAAATGTGAATATACATATCAGAGCATTTTGTGACTGTCCTTTTTTTACATGTCTCTTTTCTTTCCCCCCTTCTGCCTCTTGTTTTTGTCAGTATTACTTTTTCTGTGTCACTCCCGCATTCTGTATCTCCTGCCTTCCCTACCCCTTCTCTTTGCCCTCTCCTCTCCCCAACCCCCTTGTTGTTGTCCCTTCTCCTAGCCTCTTGTTTGTGTGTGTGTTTTTTTTCTTTCACTTATCAGGGATTGAAGAAAAAAGATTTCCGGTCATCAGTTGTTGCCCAGAATCAAGGTTGGCACTAATCATAGTCCAATCGGAAATGAATGTTTGTTTTTTATTTCATTCCTGCATCAAAACTCCCACTTCTTCATGATTTAATGGTTTTACCACAAACTAAAACTGAAAATTAAGGAAAAAGTCCATTTTTCAGGAGGAGAAAAAAAAGGGGATGAAGAATAAAGTGGCAGATGAAGCCTAGGAGTTCTGGTCGTTATGTTCGATGTGTTATCAGACAACACCAAAGTGATGAGATCTCATGTTTTTCATGAAATCAGCCATTGCCATTTTGCCTTTTTTTTCCTTTTTTTTTTCCTCTCAGTGAACAACTCGTACTTGGAGAAACCTCAGCACACAGGAAACTCTTTAGTGCAGTAGCAGGCGTGATTGGCAGCCAGTGGTGAGTGTGGATCCACTTAGGCCACAAATCAGCCACCCTTCTACATATGATGGAAATATCTTGGCTAAGATCTGCACAGAAAATCAAATCTTGTTGCTGTAAGCCCTGCCGGCCACCAAAGCCATATCAGGCCTGAAACACTGTAAAAAGAAAAGAAAAAGAACAGAGTAAAAAAAAGTAAAAACAAAACAAAAACTTAATACCAGATATTTATGTGCATTAAAAGGCGTGCAAAAAGAGAGCCTGTCACAGTTAAGTTAACATAAAATCTTCTTTAAAAACACTGATCTCTTTCAAAAACTCAAAAATCAAATCTGGAACAACATCCAGGAACAAGGTCCTCATTGAGTTTGCTGTGAAGTGTACATGTCTGACATGTAGCTCCAATTAGAATTAGAATGTATCTGATGCTGAGACATTCATCACATTTGATGCAACGTGGAACTTTTTCACTCTCTTAAATTAAAAGATGCGAATGAGTAAAAAAAAAAAAAAAAAAAAAAAAAAATCGAATAGCCAGTGTGCAGCTGGCATAAGTCTTGCTTATTTGCATCCACTATAGAAATTGCCAGCACTTAATGACAACAATGATGACCACTTACATAGCGCTTTTACACCAGTGATCTCCAAACGCTGTACACTTAACCAGTTGAAAAGGAGGTGAAAAGTAAATGAAAACGAAAAAAACGTAATCGAAGGCTAAAGCTTCACCAAGCTAACGGCTGAAGGACAAGAGACCCCGCTACTCAATGTGGTGACACAGATTCTGTGCATATAAACAAGCTTGGCGCAAGTGCGGTTCTCTCAAGAGTTTTTACTTTTATAATGGAGGTGTCGCCGCATGCGGACTAGTTCATACATACAAGTTCTACCTTATTTACTAAGTTTTGAGACCACACTGCACACAACTAACAGCTGATGTATAAATGAATGAATGACCAAGATGAGAGAACGTAAGAGAAGGGTCTCGTGGCCATGACTTTCATGAAGTCTGACCTGGCACTGGCCCAGCGCCAGGCCTTGGGTGCCTGTCTAACATTGGCGCTGCCATTATTATCAGTGTATGTGTGTGGTGAATCTACGCGCGCGTGTGTGTGCGTGCGTGCGCGCACATGGGTGGGGTGGGCAAAGGCCCATGTGCGCGCAAGCGCGCGTGTGTGTGTGAATATCAGTATGTGAGGTGCGCGCGCACACGTGTGTGTGTGATCTGTAGACTTGTGTGAGCATGTTTCTGAATGCACGCATGTGTTTACAATAGGCATATATGTATCTGTGCCTGTGTATACGCATGTGTGTGCGTGCGTGCATCTTTGAACATGTGTGTGTGCCTCTGATTATTTGCGGGAAACGAATGTTCAGAAGAAGAAGAACCACACACACACACACAAACACAAAAAAAAAGAGCACATGCACACACGTCAACGCATACACACCCACATCTACGTACTCTCCGCTTTACACATTTGCATCGTTTCATTGATGCATACGTCCTGAGAGATCATTAAAGTTTTATCTCAGTTGACGTGTCTTTGATCATTTGTGTCTGCCATTGGAAAGGCCCAGTGTAAGTCTGTCCCATTCTCTTCGAGTCTTCACAATATTAGCCTTGAGATTATTCCAATATTTGTATGGTTGGAGACGTTTCTTTCTCTCTCTTTTTAAGTCTGAAAGTGCTGCCTTTCCCCCTCTTGATGCTGAGCTCTGAAAGATGGTCTATAGTATAGTGGCTTTGCTCTTGTTTGTTAATAAGGTGATTCTTTAGATTTTTTATCACATCAGATCGGCCAAGCTGTAATCCAGTTCTTATCGTTGCCTTGCCTGCCATTGTATCAGCCCTCTCATTTCCTTTAACTCCTGCACGTCCAGGGAGTACATCCATATGAGTCTCTCCAATGGAAGGTTGCGCATTACTTCATGCCAAGCAGGGCTGCCCGTTCACTCTCCACTTTTTTTGAAATGGAGTCAGCCGGTATCATGCCTTGTTGAGTTTTAAACTGGTTTGTGGATGAGAGCAAGTGAAGTGCCAGAGCCATTGCTTCCACGTCTATTGTTAGACTTGAAGGTGTTAAACTGTATGCACCATTGTCTCCCTGGACAGTGTGGCCATTTTGCTTCACTGTTTATCCCCAACCTGACTTTACCTTTGGTGACGGAACCGTCACTGTATGATTTAAAAAAAAAATATATATATATACATATTAATATCCTTTTTATGCCGAAGTTTTTCGCCTGCATCTGAGTTTCTGCTTTGGGTTTGCCCTCTGGCCATTCTTGACAGTGTCTTTGATCTAGTTGCAAAGTGAAACGACTGCAGGCGGAAATATAAACAAATCTTAAATAAATGTCAGCGAACCGCCCAGAGAAACGTGGACAAACGAGTCATAAGACAATACAACCTGACTTACCTTTGGTGACGGAACCGTCTTGTGGCTCGTTTGTCCACGTTTCTCTGGGCGGTTCGCTGACATTTATTTAAGAAGTGTCTTTGATGTTCTGAAGTGATGGCAATTTGGTAGAGGTGTTTAAAGTGGTCTGGATGCTTTTCCCATTCCTTCGTTTCTTTGAGTTCTGCTAACTGGCACACATGCTGTACATTGTCTTCTGCCTGTCCTATCCATGACTTTCCACGTCCTAGACCTTGACCGCAGCATGTAGTGGGTTTTTGGGATTTTCAAGCGCTCT
>JADBJO010008314.1:41439-63939 GCA_016801955.1 Conus betulinus | reverse complement strand
TAATATGAGATATGAGACTTGCAAATGATCAATATATGCATGTTGCGATAGTGACATAATTATTTCCGATACCATCGTTCGCAAAGTTTTAAAAATCTGAAACTTATGAGTCTAAATTGACTTCAAATTTGACCGGATGTGACGTTTTGTCAACGCGTCGTTCGACAGGATGGTGACCAATGACGTACGTCTCTTTCACCTTGTTGATAGGCTTTTTGCTTTCGCTGTTTCTCGTGACAGAGTCTTAGGTATGTCTGGAAAGGATCGTCAGGATGTTGTGGAATTTCACACAAACAGTTTCTGATGTTAGAACCACGTTTTGTTTCTTTCGTCAGCTTTTACGTAGATGCCTTCTCAGTGGAATTACCATTGATCGTCGCATGGCGAAGATACGAACACTCCTCCAAAATGTGGATAGAATTCTGCAGAATGTAAGCATTTTCACCATGACATCGCTCTAGTCTTGAGATAAGTTTATATAAGCAAGTCTGTTTTGCCTATGTTTCAACTGGGACTGAGTTTGAGAACATTTTTTTTTCTTCTACTTTGCTTGCTGTATTTCAAAGATTTTGTTCCTGTCTGTTGTAAAACCCAGTGTCATCCACCCCCTCCCACACCACCACCACCGTTGAAAAAAAAATCGCAAACAAGCAAGAAAAGGCCCTGGGGTGCAGATGGGGACAATTCATTTTAATTGCTGTAGAAGTAGCCTAAGCCTCATTATTCAGTTGCAATAAATTCTTAAAGCAAGATCACATAGCCGATTGGCTGTAGGGACATTAAACTTCAGAGGGCTCGCCATGTCTCAAGGCACGGCATGATGGAAGGCAGAGCTCGTGCCTCTCTTTCCGCCGCCTTTCACCTTACGTGAACTGAATCAAGTACCAGTTTCTTTCTGGGTGGAGAGGGAGGGTTTTCAAGCCGAAAAAAAAAAAAATCCGACTGCACGTGTGTGTTTTCAAGCCCAAGACCGTCAGCTCTGCAGGTAAACGCTCTATTTGCCGTCCCCTTGGTAAATAATGCGGGGCGAAAAAAATATGGCTTGGGAGTTTAGCTGTCCCGTATTTTCAACATCAAGGCATACTCGCCCTCGAACCAGTTTTCGTCCCGGAAGAACGGTGAATGTGCGGGTTCTGAGGGCTTGGGTGTAAATGTGCAGGTTCCGAGGATTGGATACCTGTCTGGGTGTAGATTCACCCACGGCATCCGGAGAAGACATGTTTCCCTTTTTTGTTTGGTAACCTCCGTCATTGTTTTCTTTGTAAACTCCGTCGTTGTTTTCTTTGTAACATCTATCGTTGTTTTTTATTGGTATCCGCCGTCGTTGTTTACAGGCAACCTCCGTCGTTGTTTTATTGGTAGCCTCTGTTATTGTTTTATTGGCAACCACTATCGTTGCTTTATTGGTAGCCTCCGTCGTTGTCTTTCTTGTAACCTGTATTGTTGTTTTATTGGTAACCTCCATCGTTGTCTCCCTTGCCCAGGCAGCAGACACCGAAGAGGAGACAGATGGACTAAGCGACAAAGGGCAGACCAGACCGGACCAGTCGCTAACCAGTCAGAATTTGTGTCTCATGCCTGTGCTTGTGACGAGTCCCGCTGTCAACACTCGCAAAGTGATTGACCGCAGTAGTCTGCGCTCCTACACGCTAAGGTCAGAAAGAGCAAACGGTGGTTCGATTTTTTTTCTCTTAACACAGGCCACACGCCACAATTAGGACTTTGACGCCTACCATAAATTTGAGCCAGCATTTATTGTTAAACTGTTTAATTGATCAAAAGAACACACTCCCCACCGCGCCACAGTTAGGATTTTGCACTAAAAACACTATGTAATCCATTAAAGCGCTTTTGAGGCCTACCATAAATTTGCGCCAGCATTTAATTAATTTTAAATGGTTAATTGATCAAAGAACAACACCCCACCAATTATTTTACTTGTTTGGGGGGGGGGGGGGGGGGGGAGGATTTCCACAAATCACTTACAATCTTTAAAACATACTCGAAGCTGACATTACATTTCAGGCCTTCACACTCACCCCTTGACCCTATCTTTGCACCAGCAGGAAACTCCCAAACAGTCCATTCCTTTGATTTTATTCTGTCTGCTTGGAACCACCTGCCCATGGCTTGTACCTTGATGGCCATCTGACAGAAAATAAGGAGAATCAGCTTTCAGACACAATAAGAATTCTTCAAAGAATCTAATTGCGCCAGTGTATAAATACTCGACCCCTTAAGCAAGGCCTTGGCGCATTGATGTTTGGTGTGCAGTCACATTGTTCGGAGGTCTGCTTTTTTCTTTCGGGGGGGGGGGGGGGGGGGGGGGGGGGGGGGGGGGGGGGCATAAGAAAGTTTTTTTTGTATAAAAACGAACGAACGAACAAACAGACAAACAAAAAAACCCCGACCTCTGCGTGATTTTTAATTTTATGAAAAGTTATCTACACCACAGCTGTACTGTGGGTTGTCCTCAGCATAATCACTGTTACTTCGTCGTTATTGTTATGTATCACCAACATCATTATTATCAATTTTAAGATTAGCAGTAGTATAATGTTTGCACAGAAGGTATTATCACACTGTTTTCGTTTTTTTTGTTGTTGTTGTTGTGTGTGTGCGCGCGAGCGTGTGCATGTGCGTGCGTGTGTGTGTGTGTGTGTGTGTGTGTGTGTGTGTGTGTGTGTGTGCGAACTGAAGAAAACCCGTTGACAGATGTTCCTTCCTCCCTCAGCGATATTCAGTCAAGGGAAACCCTTGCTTGATCATCTGTTTTTTGTTTTTGTGTTTTTGGTCTGCTGCCTGCCTGTATGTGATTGTGGCCTTCAAAACTGATAAATCCTCCTCATTTCAAACATTGCAAACTGTTTCAAAACAGACAAACGGTAATGGTGTAAACGGTCCACCATTACCCCAGGCCCGAAAAATTGTCCTAAAGACAGAATGTACCAGTCTAAGCACTTTTTTCCCCTCCTGAATTGGAGGGGCGGGGCAGGGCAGGAGGGGAGGGAGTGATTGTGGACATGAGCCACAACTACTGGCCCCATCCTGTTTCCCCCAAGTGCTCCCCGGTGAGTGATTTGGGGGCAGTGTCCAGAGGAACTCCAGAAAGCGAATGAAGGTTTGCATTATCCACGTATCCATGTCACTCCCTGGGTGAATGAAGGTTGCATTAGCCACGTGTCCATGTCACTCCATGGGTGAATGAAGGTTGCATTAGCCACGTGTCTATGTCACTCCCTGGGTGAATGAAGGTTTGCATCAGCCACCCGTCTATGTCACTCCCTGGGTAAATGAAGGTTGCATTAGCCACCTGTCTTGTCACTCCCTGGGTGAATGAAGGTTGCATTAGTTACGTGTCAATGCCACTTCTCTGGGTGAATGAAGGTTGCACATTAGCCACCTGTCTATGTCACTCCCTGGGTGAATGAAGGTTGCATTGTGTCACTCCACGGGTCGCACTATGTCACTCCATGGGTTGCACTGTGTCACTCCATCAGCCCATGGGTTGCATTGTGTCACTCCATGGGTTTGCATTGTGTCACTCCATGGGTTGCACTATGTCACTCCATGGGTTGCATTGTGTCAATCCATGGGTTGCATTGTGTCACTCCATGGGTTGCATTGTGTCACTCCATGGGTTGCACTGTGTCACTCCATGGGTTGCATTGTGTCACTCCATGGGTTGCACTGCGTCACTCCATGGGTTGCATTATGTCACTCCATGAGTTGCATTATCAACTCCATGGGTTGCATTATGTCACTCCATGGGTTGTATTGTGTCACTCCATGGGTTGCATTATGTCACTCCATGGGTTGCATTGTGTCACTCCATGGGTTGCATTATGTCACTCCCATGGTTTGCATTGCATTATGTTACTCCATGGGTTGCACTATGTCACTCTATGGGTTGCATTGTGTCACTCCATGGGTTGCATTGTGTCATTCCATGGGTTGCATTATGTCACTGCATGGGTTGCATTATGTCACTCCATGGGTTGCATTGTGTAACTCCACCGTTGTGTGTTATGTTACTCCATGGGTTGCATTGTGTCACTCCACCGGTTGTATTATGTTACTCCATGGGTTGCAGTGTGTCACTCCACCGTTGTGTTATGTTACTCCATGGGTTGCATTGTGTCACTCCACCGGTTGCATTATGTTACTCCATGGGTGCATTGTGTCACTCCATGGGTTGCATTATGTCACTCATGGATTGTATTATGTCACTCCATGGGTTGCATTATGTTACTCCATGGGTTGCACTGTGTCACTCCATGGGTTGCACTGTCACTCCATGGGTTGCACTGTGTCGCTCCATGGGTTTGCACAGTGTCACTCCATGGGTTGCACTCTGTCACTCCATGGGTTGCACTGTGTCACTCCATGGGTTGCACTATGTCACTCCATGGGTTGCACTCTGTCACTCCATGGGTGGCACTCTGTCACTCCATGGGTTGCACTGTGTCGCTCCATGGGTTACGTTATGTCACTCCATGGGTTTGCATTGCGTCAGTCCATGGTTGCACTCTGTCACTCCATGGGTTGCATTGTGTCACTCCATGGGTTGCACATTGTCACTCCATGGGTTGCACTATGTCACTCCATGGTTGTTGCATTATGTCACTCCATGGGTTGCACTCTGTCACTCCATGGGTTGTCTTGCGTCACTCCATGGGTTGCATTGTGTCACTCCATGGGTTGCATTGTGTCATTCCATGGGTTGCATTGTGTCATTCCATGGGTTGCATTGTGTCACTCCATGGGTTGCACTCTGTCACTCCATGGGTTGCATTGTGTCACTCCATGGGTTGCATCGTGTCACTCCATGGGTTGCATTATGTCACTCCATGGGTGCATTGTGTTACTCCATGGGTTGCATTATGTCACTCCATGGGTTGCACTCTGTCACTGCATGGGTAGCACTATGTCACTCCATGGGTTGCACTGTCACTCCATGGGTTGCACTGTGTCACTCCATGGGCTGCACTCTGTCACTCCATGGGTTGCATTGTGTCACTCCATGGGTTGCATTATGTCACTCCATGGGTTGCACTCTGTCACTCCATGGTAGCACTATGTCACTCCATGGTTGCACTATGTCACTCCATGGGTTGCACTGTGTCACTCCATGGGTTGCACTATGTCACTCCATGGGTTGCACTGTCACTCCATGGGTTGCACTGTGTCACTCCATGGGCTGCACTCTGTCACTCCATGGGTTGCATTGTGTCACTCCATGGGTTGCACTGTGTCACTCCATGGGTTGCATTATGTCACTCCATGGGTTGCACACTATGTCACTCCATGGGTTGCATTGTGTCACTCCATGGGTTGCACTATGTCACTCCATGGGTTGCATTGTGTCACTCCATGGGTTGCATTCTGTCACTCCATGGGTTGTCTTGCGTCACTCCATGGGTTGCATTGTGTTACTCCATGGGTTGCACTCTGTCACTCCATGGGTTGCATTGTGTCACTCCATGGGTTGCACTCTGTCACTCCATGGGTTGCATTGTGTCACTCCATGGCTTGTATTGTGTCACTCCATGGGTTGCATCGTGTCACTCCATGGGTTGCACTGTGTCACTCCATGGGTTACATTGTGTCACTCCATGGCTTGTATTGTGTCACTCCATGGGTTGCACTCTGTCACTCCATGGGTTGCATTGTGTTACTCCATGGGTTGCATTGTGTCACTCCATGGGTTGCTTTGTGTTACTCCATGGGTTGCACTGTGTCACTCCATGGGTTGCATTGTGTTACTCCATGGGTTGCATTGTGTCACTCCATGGGTTGCATTGTGTTACTCCATGGGTTGCATTGTGTCACTCCATGGGTTGCATTGTGTCCATGGGTTGCATTGGGTCACCCCGTGGGCTGTGTGTGGACTATGGTCAAAGTCATTCACCGGAGGAGCTGGTTCAGCAAAGAAGGTGGGGGAGTTGTGGCACGGGTCTGGAATCACTTATCCCTGAAAATTCAGCAGCAGTGTTTTGATTAATATACGTTGTTGTTCAGGACCCTGAGAATTTTGAAATAGGGATGTAATGGGGAGGTCGGTCTGCATTTGTTCCTGGGGGAGGGTGGGGTGGATGTCGGCGAATAGGAGGGCGGAGTAAGTTGGGGGGGGGGGGGGGGGGGGGGGGGGGGGGGGGGGCAGTATGTGTGTGTGTGTGTGTGTGTGTGTGTGTGTGTGTGTGTGTGTGTGTGTTTGAGCACGTGCGTTTCTCATATCTCTGGGGAGGGATTTCGGGCGTGTAGTGATTACGAAACTGCTACACAGGAGCTACGATCATTTGACGTAAAAGGTATCCTCTGCATGAACGGTTTTTCGCAAACAGTGTTTCAGTTTTTCAGATGACGTCAAAGACACTGTTTGTAGTAGAAAATTGTTGAACAGGCATTTTGCCATATAGTTTGTACAGATCATGTCCCATCACAGAATCATTAAAAAACAAAATAAGCAACAGGAAATAGCTGCATCCATACATATGAAGGATGTATGCCGTATCTATTCACCAAGCACACATGCTCACAAGAGGCTTGCAGAACAAATAAGGAAATGAATTTAAACTAAACGATCGATTAAAAAAAGAAAATAAAAAGAAAGAAAATCAACCAAGATATAAAATTTGGAAAAAACTGCATATTTGACTCATTTTCAACCAAAACGTAAGATTTCGAAAATTTACATATTAGACTCATGTTCTTCTTGTGTGTGTATGTGTGTGTGTGTGTGTGTGTGTGTGTGTGTGTGTGTGTGCTTTGTATTAAACCGTTCAAAATGGCAAATGACTCATTCCAGCCGAAAAGTCCTGCTTATTCACCGTGGGCTCACGTCATTATTCGTCTACAGGCAGCCCCTGAACCCAGTCTGGAATCTGTCCGGCGGACGACGATCAGATGCCGCACCAGGACGACGGCAGGTATTTCATAATCACGACGAGAACAACGACCATGATGGTGACGACAATAATACCATTTGTACCCAACACTATTACCGACTTCAGCAACAGCAACGTGTTTAAATAAATGTAATGATGATGATGGTGATGATGATGATGATGATGATGATGATGATGATAATCGATTACGACAATGGTATTGCCATTTCTGCAAGGACACCAACAATGATGCTAATATTGATCTTACTGTTGCTGGTGCTGCAGCTACTGCTGTTGGTACACACTGCTATCAATATTGCCTATGGTCTTTGGTACCAGCTGAGCAAAAATCTTTTGTTTTTGCCCGTTTTTCTCCCCTTCAGTTTTCCCACCTTCCTTCCTCACCTTACACCTTCTCTCTCTCTCTCTCTCTCTCTCTCTCTCTCTCTCTCTCTCTCTCTCTCTCTCTCTCTCTCTCCCCGTGCATATGTTTGAGGTCAATCTTCACTCGTCTCTTTATTTCATCCAGCAGAAACAGACATAAAAGGGAGGGAAGTAGTACTAATGGATTTTTTTGTTGTTCTTATTCACAAACTGAAGTCGGGGTGCAGAAACCTAGCAGCGGATTTGTTTTTGTGTGTTAAAGCGGAGAGGGAGAGAAAGGGTGGAGGGGAGGGTAAGGCACAAATTTTACAGTGCAAAGAGTTATGTGGGGCGTAGGTAGATCAGGGTACAGATTTTGTATACCACGGAGGTTAGGGTGTGTGGATAGAGGATGGGGACTTCCTCCCGTAGTTGACAAGGTGAACTGGAAGACTCCTATGGCAGATACGAAATATCTGTCCGTTACGCCTGTGTAAATCCGGAACCCTGGACATCCCCAGCTCCCAAATCCGCCTCTGCATAATTATGTATCTTTCATTGCCGTACTGTCCGTTGGCTGGACAAGGGCGGGACAGTCGCGTTTCGGATGAAGCGTACACACAAGCAGATGGGGAAGGTGGGGATAGGGGTAGGGAGGTCGAGGTCAGCGGGGGGATGGGGCGACCAGTTATCAATAAAACATCACAGAAATCGATACGGCGGTGACGGATTTGGAAAGGGGGGGGGGGGGGGGGGGGGGGGGGGGGGGGGGACGGAAGGGGTGAGGAGGGAGTCTGCTGTTCAGTCACAGGTAATTGAAGAACTGCACTAAAGATTTCTTTGTACGGTCTTGAGGGGGGGGGGAGACATTTACCAACGCTTTCCTGGTCTTCCTTTCTTGTTTTGTTTGCTTTTTGTCTGTTTTTTTTTTTTTTGATTAGTTTACTTGTTTCTTCTTTTGTTAGTATTCATGATCATCACACAAGTCTCTTTTTTTTTCTTCTTTACTTCATGTTCTGTTCTTTCTTTCTTTCTTTTCCTTTTTTTCCATTTTTTTTTCTTTCTTCATCCTTTCCTTCCTTTTTTTCTATTTTTTCTTTTTCTTATTTCTTGTCTTTCTTCCTTCCCTTCTTTCACCCCCCCTCCCCCCCCCCCCCCCCCCCCCTTTCTTTCTTTCATTCTTTCTCTCACTTTCTTTGTTTTTTGTTTTCAATCCTTTAATTCATCCTTCCTTTCTTTCCTCCGTCCTTTTTTTTTTTTTTTCCTCCTTACCCATTATTCCCACTCTCCGGCATCCCTGCCAGCACTGGCAGGAGAGGAGGATGAGGCACGTGCTGAACCCTGACAGCCCGTTGAACAGGATCCTCCTGAAGGACACCTACGACGTTCAACTGCCCCTGGTCCAGGAACAGCGACAGCCCGCCACAGTGAGTTGTGTCACACACGTCTGTCACAATACTACAGTTCGCATTACAATGTCCGTTAGGAATGAAACTGACAGATCTGCATGGCACAGTGAGTTGTGTCCCATATGTCTGTCACAATACTACGGTTGGCATTACGATGTCCGTTAGGAATGGAACCGACAGATCTGCATGGCACAGTGAGTTGTGTCCCACCCGTTCATTCACAATGCTACAGTTCGCATTACAATATCCATCAGAAATTGAAACTGACAGGTCTGCATAGTGTGTGAAGGTCAGTGGAGAAGAAAAGAAAAAAGAAAAAAAAGCAACGAAAGGTGGCCGGGGGGGGGGGGGGGGGGGGGGGGTAGGAGCACGGAGCCCCCACCTCAACAAAAAGAAAAAAAAAAAGCAGGAAGGGAAAACACGAAATGGTGAAAATAGGAAAAAGGAGGCTGGAGGTCAAAAAAAAAAAAAAAAAAAAAAAAAAAAAAAAAAAAAAAAAAAAAAACTTTGTCTTCTGCTAAGGTGTTCCAAATTACCCGACCGTTCCTGATTTCATGTTGAGTTAAAAACAAACAAACATACAAACAAACAAACAGGGGGGTTGAAGGAGTGAGAAAAGGTGAAGGAACGGGGGAAAGGGTGGTGGTGGGGAAGCCAGAGAGGGAGGAGAATGTCTTAGAATGTCAAGGTTAAACGCTTTCATTAACATCAGACGGGAACAAGCCGATACGTTTTGCGAGCAGAACCATTCGTGTTTACAGTCGAGTTTAGTCTCCTGGATGAGTGTCGTCAGCAGACCTAACCTGGCTGTGGAAGTCCACCCACGGCACCTCTTACAGAGACCCCCAGATGTGTGATCTTTGAATTTCTGAAAGAGCTCAACATTTTTCATCTGATCTAAGATTTTACAGAAGAAAGATTTTTAACAAAATGTTTTGGTGTGTCTTTAGAAGTCACACTTGAAAGGGTTGTGTGTGTGTGTTTTTTTTTTCTAATGACTAGTGAGTTGTTTTCAACGCGGTGACAGCCCTGATATGGCCCTATGCAGTCGGTGGGGTTGTAAGCAACAATACCTTATCTTACCTTACCTGTTGATGTGTTGTAGCATCCCCGCCATAGGAGGAAAATGACAATTTGATGAAGCAAAGCGAGGAGAACAAACAAAATGGGGAGGGAAAAAACTGTCATGATGTCACAAACACCCGAATTATACAAAGAATGATCGATAGAAAAGAAAATATTTTAATTGGGGTGAGGGTGGATGTAGAAGCGGGTGTCAAAAGTGTCTGTGTCACACTCTTACTCACAGCATGTAGCACCCATCGATTTCGGTCTTGTGAACCGAAGGCTTGTTACGCCTGTGCACAGTCACCTTTCGTCTCCTGGTGAGACTGGTCAGTTGGCCCGGCCTAACAGGGGTAGTCCGTCCAGCGTACACACCTAAATGCTCCTGCATCTCTCATTTGGTTTCAGCCTCCAGGAAAGCCAGTCACGGGGCCGATGGTAGACCACCTGCCCATGCCCCCCAGAGCCAACCGTCTGGACCCTCAGGTACCAGTTTCACTACCTGTAAAGATTTTTTGACATGAGACAGATCAGTGATGCATTATTCTGCAAGGTGTGCTATTCAGTTATTATAAACAGATTTCATGGTCTTAAATTCGGGCTGTCCTCCAGAGACCTTTTCACCATAGTACAATGTCAGCCACTTTTCTTCTTCTTCTTCTTCTTTCTTCTTCTTCTTCTTCGACGTCGTCGTCGTCGTCGTCGTCGTCGTCGTCGTCATTTTCTTTTATTCGGCTTACAGTGGGCAGGCAACTGTTTTTCATCTTGGTTCAAATCTTCTTCACACCTTCCCTCTTCCTGTCTGTTTCTTCCGTCTCTCTCTCTCTCTCTCTCTCTCTCTCTCTCTCTCTCTCTCTCTCTCTCTCTCTGTCAATTTGCCCGACTTATTTTCTTTTTTTCCCTAATCATCCTTCTCTTATTTAACTCTTGTTGGTGCATTTTCTGAGGATCCTTCGAGTAAAACAGACGATTGCATTGCAATAATTACAGGTATGCAAAAAACACAATGCCAAGCTGTGAAGAAAGGTGGAAAGATTACCTAGTGTAGGCCTACACGTAAACACACACACGCACGCATGCATGCATGCAAGCACGCACACACGTACACACACACACACACACACACACACACACACACACACACACACACACACACACACAAATATAGCTATGTTGATATAAACAAATGTGTGTGTGTGCGTGTATGTGTGTACGCACGTGCGCATCTGTGACTGTTCAACTATTTGTCTCTCCATCTATCTGCGTCCATCTATCCGTCGATCATGCCCGCCTCCCCCCCCCCCCCCCCCCTCCCCCCCTCCTCTCTCTCTCTCTCTCCGAACCTACTTTCCCCCTCCCTCTCTCTCTCTCTGTATGAGTGCGCGTGCTCGTGCGCGTGCGTGCTTTCGTGCGTGCGTGCATGAGTGAGTGAGTGTGTGTGTGTGTGTGTGTGTGTGTGTGTGTGTGCGTGTGTGTGTGTGTGTGCGTGTGCGTGCGTGCGTGCATGTGTGTGCATGTGCGTGCATGTGCGTGGGTGCATGTGTGTGCGTATGTCCGTATGTATGTGCGTGCACGCGCGTCTCTGTGCGTGCTCATGCGTCTAGTACGTACACGTCCCTGCTATGCCTGTGGTGGCGTTGTGTGTCAGCTGGCCCTGCCGCCCATCGCCGCGGAGGACGCCCGCCGAGGCCTGTACAGTCTGATAGAGCGGCGCTGGATTCCCCCGCCCGCCCAGCTCACCCTCACGCCCTCACCCGTGGACAAACGCCAGGCGACGCTGCATCGCTTCACCGACAAGTTCACCATGCCCGTCATTGGTCAGGGAAAGAGAAGGGGAGGCTGAGGGCGTTTGAGAGAGAAGGGTGATGGGGAGAGGGGGGGGGGGGGGGGGGGGGGGGGTAGAGTTAGAGGGAAAGGGGAAGAAAAGGATGAGGAGAGGGGGCTGAGGGCTATAGAGAGAGATAAGGGTGATGTGGGGAGGAGGGGGGGGGGGGCAAGGGGAGGGGGGTACAGAGTAAGAGGGAAAGGGGAAGAAGGGGTGGGGAGAGGGGGCTGAGGGCTATATAGAGAGAGAAGGGGGGGGGGGGGGGAAGGGGGCGGGGCGGGAGAAGGGGTGGACAGGAGAGAGGGGACAGTAAGAGGGAAAGGGGAACAAGGGATGGGGGGATGGGCTGCGCATGCAGCCACATGCCATAATTAGGATTTGTACTAAATCACTATATGATCCATGTGTTAAGGCCTGCCGTAAGTTTGAGCCAGCATTTCAATGCTGAACTGATAATTGATCAAAAGCTCCCCCCCCCTCACCCCCACCCCCCTCCCGCTCCCCCATCAATCATTTGATTTGCTTTGGGGAATTTTGCCCACGTACCACGCACTGATAGATGTACACAGTAACGACAGAACGAGAAGTGTACAATCTGTGTTCAAATCTGGTGTACACTTCTGGTCCGGAACCATTGTGACAAGGAAGCCACAGACAAACAGAAACACGGGCAGGTCACCTCAGGTATGCTTGACGACTGATCTACCACCTTTCCAGCATCCTATACCATCACTATCATTATTCTATGGTTATAATCGTGATTAGTATCATAACTATTAATATACCTGTTATATTCCATCTTTCCCATAATTTGTATCCTTCTCTTTCTTCTTTCTGTCCTCCCCCCCCCTCCCCCCCCCCCCCTTCTTCCTCTACCTTCCTTCCCTCATCAGTAGTATTATCGGTATTATCGTTATTATCACTACTATTATCAACATTTTTTTCATTATCATTACTTTTATCATTATTACTGTTACTAAAGTTGTTAGTATTGTCGTTATTACAAATATTATTATTACTATTACCATTATTGATATCATTAACATTATTATTGGGACTACCATCATCATCATTACTATAATCACCATCACTAACACTGTTGCCGCTACAGCACTGCTTTTCGACAATCCTCTGACCACTCTCCTTTCTCCCCTTCTGCGAGCACATACCCACTATCAATACTACAACTACTACAGTTGAATTTTCACCGAAAGTGGTAGTAAATCCTTTATTATCTTTTTTTTTTCAATAATTTCATCATCGTCTTTATCATATTATGTCATTAATAGTAATGATGTTATCATTATTGTTGTAATCGTTAGTAGTGGTGGTAGTAGTAGTGGTAGTAGCAGCATTGTATTATTAATATTATTATTACTATCATTGTCATTATAATCATTACTACTACTACTACTATTACTACTACTACTACTTCTACTACTACTATAATTATCATCATCATTCCTGTCTCCATCTCAAAGGCCTCGTTTTATTCAACGCTAATCTTGCGCCGAATTTTGAGATGACAAGTGAAATGCTCGTTCTTAGTTTTCATTGTCCTGAATGTTGTTTATCTTGCCTAAGGTGTTTTGTCTTGCAATCTGTTTGTCCCCGTTATCCGGCGGATTTACTTTCATTTCCTGTTAGAATTTGATCTGGAACTTTTTTTTTTTTTTTCGTGAACTTCAGAGACAACGCCCACGTACGCAGGAATTGTGTGGAGAGCAGAGAGAAGGTAGGGATGCTGCCGATGCTCCCTGGTGGTCCCCGCGTCAGCCCCCAGGCCCACTCTCCAGAGCGTGTGGTACCACCCCCTGGCAGGACAACACCGTTCAAGGCGACCACACGTGAAGTTCCACGTCCCCCGGTGATACGTACAGTACAGAGGAACAGTCTCCATTCCTTTCACGTCTTTCTTTTCCCTGCTTTCTTTCTCCGTCCGTTCTTGTCTTCTTCCTGCCTGCCTGCCTTTAAATCTTTTAACCCTTAACCCGTCTTTGATTTTGAGCTTTTTTTTTTTTTTTTTTTTTTTTTTTTTTTTTTTTTTTTTTTTTTTTTTTAAGAAATCAATGTCTGTGCATGTGTGTGTGTGTGTGTGTTTTTTTTTTTTTTCTAAGATTTGATTTTAATTTGGGTGTGACAGACAATTGTGTTTTAATTTGTTTGTCCATGTGAACCGGCGGAGTTATTTTGAAATGATTTTGAAACGTGTTTCAATTTCCTCCTGCAGTCACCACACTTTGAAACGAAAGTTTTTACACCAAAGAAGACAGGGCACACCTCATACTGGAGCGGTGAAACAAGCTAGTTGCTTCATCCAGGATGAATTTCAAACCACGGAAATCACAAAGCCTGTCCCAAGCAGAAAGAAAAAAAAAAGGAGCTGAAACAATCATGGTCGCTGTCACCAGCCAAATCATTCCAAGAATGGCAGTCAACTTTTCTTATTCTGCTGTCCAGTTCTCCCATGAGTTTTCTTACTATGCGGCTGGTCGTTTCGCTTTTTTTTTTCTTTTTCTTTTTCTTTTCTTTGTTTTCTTCCTTCATTTCTTTTTTTTCTGTCGTTCTTTCCTCTTTACTTTCTTTCTTTCTTTTTTTTTTTTCTCTCCGTCCTATATTCCATTCATATACCTCTCCTGTCCCCTTTCTTCTGTCCGTCCACCCTTTCTTTCTGTCATGATTTTTTAAAGATATTTATTCACATTGAAATTACATGTCATATCAAAGTACAATACGAAGAGCGATATTTCTCATAATGTTAGAAAAAAAAGCTGACAAACAAGCCGAAATAAGAATTTTGAAAAGAACCACAGGAAAAGAATAAAACCACCACCACAACAAGAACAAGCATCACACACGCATAAGTCCAAATAATAAAGACATACGTATGAATATACAGACACTTAATTTTTAACAAAATTGCCGGTGTGTTTTTTGAGGATGTATTTTAAAGGTTGTGTGTGAATTAGGTTTTCTTTTTTTTTTTTCCTTCTTATGACTTGCGAGTTGACTTCAAATTTGACTTTATTTTTTTTCAATAACACGGCACTGCACCACCCAAACTTACTGAATTTGGTTGCATGCCTGATCAGTCAACTTGAATTTGATCAGAAATCAACTCAGTCTGTGTCATGCACATCACAGCGGTGAACTGAAATGTGCACATACTGCACGAAAAAAAAGGGTGCAAATCAAACAGGCCTGTGCAAAAGAGCACATCATCTGAACTGCAGGAATACTGCAATGCACGTGCAACCCATGTCTTATCTGAACACAGGTCAGCCAGTTTTGAGAGACTGGGTGGGCATTTATGCCTGTGTTTACGGCACTTTTGCAACCATGCCTCGGAGACAACGACTGAGTCAGGATGACCAAGGGCGGCAATTGCGTGGCTTCAGGAGGGGGTGGGGGTGCGAGAGGTTGGTCGTCGACTGTCAGTCGCCCATTCAGTCATTCAGACTTTGAGAGACCGCTTCAACCAGACAGGAAGTGTTGCTGAGCGAAGACGTCCAGGACGCCCAAGGTCCACCTCCAGGCAGCAGGACAGGTTTGTTGTCCTGTCGGCTCTGAGGCAGAGAACGGCCACTTCCGACACACTCAGGGGGCAGCTGCAAGCAGCCGGCAATGTCACCGTCAGTGACCCAGACCATTCGGAACCGGTTGAGAGAGGCACACCTGCGCTCAAGACGACCAGCCGTCCGTCCTGTCCTGACACCAGCTCACCGTGCTGCTCGTTTGGCTTGGGCCCAGCGTCACTTAGCATGGACCAGAGATCAGTGGGCAAGAGTATTGTTTACTGACGAGTCCCGCTTTGCCTTATCATTTCATGACGGCAGGAACCGTGTCTGGCGGCGGCAAGGAGAACGCTATCACGATGGTCTCGTGTGAGCGAGCGTGATCGCTATGGTGGTGGATCCATAATGGTGTGGGGAGGGATGGCACGGAACTACAGAACCCCCCTGCACATGGTGCAAGGCAACCTCAACGGTGTGGGCTACAGGGATGGCATCCTGCAGCCCCTTGTGCTGCCAGCGCTGCAAGCTATTGGACCAGGCGCGGTACTTCAAGACGACAACGCCAGACCTCACAGGGCTCGAGTCGTCAACAACTTTCTTCAGCAGCAACACGTGATCCACATGGACTGGCCAGCCTGCTCACCGGACCTTAATCCAATCGAGCACCTATGGGACGTGCTGGGCCGGCGACTTCGAAGCAATCACCCCCCGCCAGTTGACCTCAACCAGCTGTTCCAGTTCCTTGAGCAGGAGTGGCAGGCAATACCCCAGATGACTCTGAGGACTCTGACTCAATCCATGAGGCAAAGGTGCAAACGCGTGGATCACGCAAATGGCGGACACACACGTTACTGACTGTGTTTTTGTGTATCTCTGCGTTCTGACTTTTGAAAAGATGGGTAGTGGACTTGAAAGTGACAAAAACATGCTGTTCAAATCAATTTTGTCATTAGTCTGTGTCACTGATGTTTTGATTAATTGCTGAAGCAAAGTTCGAAAGGAAGGCCTTGGCCCCATAGAAGGAGGATACACGTAAACTAACCTGACATAGTCCCTCACCAGTCGGGAAGGTTAGTTGATTCTGTGAGTGTGTCCTTGATGAATCCGTCAGTTTTCTCCCATCTGTCAGTCAGTCCGTCGAAACATCATGCCACTCTCTCTCGACCGACCAACTAATCAGTCTGTTGACTAAATCACGATACTGCTCACCCACACAAAATGTATTTAAAAGTCAAATAATCTGTCCGGTCCCATGAAGAGCAGAGTTGAATGGCCCAGAATTCAGTCGCTTCAGCTCGGTAAAAACAAAAGGAAGAAAGGGTGGAATGAAAGAAAGAGAGCAGGAAGAAGAGAAAGGAAAACAAAGAAAATCAAATGAAAATTAATCTAACGTATGATTATAACATTTTATTTCTTAGATTTTTTTTATCTTTTTTTTTTGTGCGCGGTAAATTTCCCATGCCATTTTAAAAAAAACTGGCCGCTGTTATGAAAAAAAAAATGTGCATGATATATGCTGTTTATTCAAATGCGTGGTCAAGCTGAAAAAAAATGTGTATGCCCTGTGATCGATTACTGTGCTAAAACCTTAGCGCTTTCATTAAAAACGACGACAGTAACACAACGACGATAGACAGGAAGAAAAAAAATGATGATGAGAAATCATACGTATAAATTATTTTATTATTATCTGGTTGTGTACTTCCCATGTTATGCTATTTACTTCATGGATGAGATAAACGTATATGTAAGTTTCCATCTGTTGATTCATTTGTGTACGTGTCAGTTCATGTATCTATTCATTGTTTCAGAATCGTGACCACGTTGAATCAACTGAAGGAACTCTTGATTGAAAAACGATGTGCCAATTGCCATCATCCAGGAGAGAGGTCAGAGAGAGAGAGAGAGAGAGAGAGAGAGAGAGAGAGAGAGGCTCGTTCTTAGTAGCTGGACCCTAATTGTAGTAGAGAGAGAAGGGTGGGGGAAGTGGTGGGGGTGAGGGTAAGGTTGAAAGGTTCGTCTTCAGTAACTGAAAGCTTATCGTGCATACATAGGAGAGAGAGAGAGGGAGAGAAAGAGAGCGGGGCTGGGGGCAACTCGCTGATGAGAGAGAGAGAGAGGGAGAGAGAGAGAAGAGAGGGGAGGGGGTAAGAAGACGAGTAGTTGACCAGCAAGGAGCACCATGGCTCCAAACCAGGCCGCTCTTTGTTTAGCACGGTTCTCAGAACCCATTTGTATGGCACGGCTCACAGCTCAACAGAACCCATTTGTATGGTATGGCTCTCAGAACCCATTTGTATGGTATGGCTCTCAGAACCCATTTGTATAGCATGGCTCTCAGAACCCATTTGTATGGCACGGCTCTCAGAACCCATTGTATGGCACAGCTCTCAGAACCCATTTGTATGGCACGGCTCTCAGAACCCATTTGTATGGCACGGCTCTCAGAACCCATTTGTATGGCACAGCTCTCAGAACCCATTTGTATGGCACAGCTCTCAGAACCCATTTGTATGGCACGGCTCTCAGAACCCATTTGTATGGCACGGCTCTCAGAACCCATTTGTATGGCACGGCTCTCAGAAGCCATTGGTATAGCACGGCCATCGAACCCATTTGTGTAGCACGGCTGTCGGACCCATTTGTAAGGCACGGCTTTTGGAACCCATTTGTGTAGCACGGCTGTCGGAACCCATTTGTATAGCACAGCTGTCGGAACCCATTTATATAGCACGACTCTCAGAACCCATTTGTATAGCACGACTGTTGGAACCTATTGGTGTAGCACGGTTGTGGGAACCCATTTGTCTAACACGGCTGTCGGAACCCATTTGTATAGCATGGCGGTTGGAACCCATTTGTGTAGCACGGCTGTCCGAACCCATTTGTGCAGCACGGCTGTCCGAACCCATTTGTGTAGCACGGCTGTTGGGTCCACCATTTGTATAGCACGGCTGTTGGAACCCATTTGTATATCATGGCTCGCTGGAACCCATTTGCACAGCACAGCTGTCAGAACCCACGGATGCCCGGACCAGCAGTTTGGATGAGGGTGGGAGTGCTGCTGTCTTTCGGTGTGTGGACTAGTGAAACGCCTACGGTTCAGGTCCACACCACAGGGTGAGGGCGAAAAACTGGCAGCCCCATGAAACGACTGGCGAGTCGCTGGATTGTGGATCCTGACTCCTTAGCGGCAGGTACCAGCCGATGGAATGTCAAGAGAGAAAGCCAGCAAGTCAGTATTCTTGGGCCCGGTCTGTTCTGTTCTGTTCGTCTGTGAAGTTCCTGGGAACATGAGGAGGACTGTCTCCAAGAGGACGACTGTCTTCAAGATGTTCACTGATGATACAGAGTTAGGGCAACTTCTCATACGGCATCATTTACTCTTACGGACCACGCAGTCGACAGCGTGGTGACCGCACCCGTTGTCGACGTCTGCAAGAGCTAGCTGAATCATCGCTGGAGGGATCTGGCCAACCTCATGAGGATGAGGATGAAAGTTGCGTGGCTTGGTTTCTACTGGTCTGTTAAGTGTGTGGTAGGTTCTGTGGAACGACCCACAGGCACACATAGATGTATACAGCTTGACCAACTTGCCAAACCACATAAGTCCAAGCCGTCAGAGAGAGAGAGAGAGAGAATCAATTCTGGCTGAGAGAGAGAGAGAGAGCTAGAGAGAGGGGGAGAGAGAGAGAGAGAGAGAGAGAGAGAGAGAGTACTTAACAAAAACAAGAAACGCGTATCTCTTTATCTTGTCTTGAAAAAACACATCGGGAAGGGAGCACATGATACACACAATATCGTATTAATACACTAACTAGACAGTACTTCCCAAAAAACGTACAGACTGGCGGAGCTCACCGAAACATGCCGACAGGAGGGGAGGCAACCCACCCAAGAGGAACTCTTCTCTCTCATGGAAAAAACAGAAGTCTTGGAAGCTGCTGTGTTGCATACGGTCAGAGGCATGCGTTGTGATAAGTTGCGTTGTTTTCTGATGTGTGTTGCTGCTTGTAGTGTTGTGATTGAGTTTTTTTTTTTATTTTTTTTTTTTTTTTTTTTTTTACTTTACTATTGTTTACGTTTTTTTTTCTGCATTCATTGACGATTCACCTCTCCTCTCTCATGTCCTCTCTCTCTCTCTCTCTCTCTCTCTCTCTCTCTCTCTCTCTCTCTTAATCTCTATCAACAACGCTTTCGTTTTCTTGTCACAGTTTTTGACATGCCAGATTATTTGTTGTAATCTTGGAAGTGGGGGGTGAAATTGTACACACTCTCCACAGTGGACACTAGGTTGCCATTCTGCAGTGTCTGTTTGCCCGTGTGGCCATTTTCGTTACGTACAAGTGGCTTTCATGCACTTTTTTGTTCATGATATAATAGGAAATCTGGGAGGAGAGATGAAGGGTCTTTAGAGGGATGCTCGGCGCTGTCGGCACAGCCTAGTCTTAGGAGACTTAAGGATGTCAACAGTCAAGGTGACATATCGGAACACACAGGACTGCGTGATGAGCAAGTGTCGATGGAAAAAGAAGGAAAGAAAGTGGGAAGATGGGATGGAAGCCACACACACACACACACACACACACACTTTTGAAAAAAAAAAAAGTGGCAATATAGCAGCTTGGAGGCAAAGAAAAAAAAAACGGTGTCATATCATGATTTTCTTTTTTCAAAATATAACCTTTCGAGGGGCTCGTATTCAAATGACAGTCGTGAGATCGAGTGGCTGGGGTGAGACTTTTTCGGCCAGAAAACCCGCTCAGCCCAGCGGTCAACGAGTACCTGACTTAGGTCAGAAGAATGTGAGCGCGCGCCAGAAAGAGAAGATGGGGTCCCCCTTCCATCGTGTTCTCTCCTCCCCACACACGATGAACCTCCAACAGTTCGCTGCCCCTTATAACTTCGATGGGCAGGTCATGTTGCTCGCATGTCAGACCACTGGTTACCCAAGAGACTCTTCTACGTTGAGCTGTGTTACGCGCTAGACCGCTGGCTTACTCAGTCCAAGGTGAGTGAACATGTACAGGTAAGTGCAGTAGCTTGTGAGAGTTCGTTGTAGATCCTGTGGTAGGTGTTCAGCTTGCAGACGACAAAATGCGCCAGGCGGTATTGAAACGAAGAGGATTCTTTTATTTACAAACGTTGAAGAATATAGGAACAACAAAGAGCAGTCAACTGACCTTCAGGTTCAATACGTCGTACAGGAACTCAGTCGTACATGCAGCAGTCAATATTCTACTAATGGTATGAATGACAGGTTACACAAATCAGTCACCCTGTAGAAGAAATGGAAGAGTGAAGGAAGTAAGGAAATTTAGGGAACGATACTGAATGATATGGACTGGATGACACGGGAAACCACCGAATGAAGTGCCAGCTGGCAGCTCTTCAGTCGACACTACCCAGGTAGGCAGCCCGTTGTGTAAACAAGTGTGGATTGTAAAGCGCTTTGAGCTTGGTCTCTAGCCGAGAATAGGTGCTACATAAGTTTCAACATTTAAGCAGCAAGGAAAGCGTTCTCATTGAGGTCACTTCACAGACACCCTCAACGCATCATTGAAAGTGTTTATCATCAACCCTGACACACCGGGCACAAACGGCTATGCCTTTCTCTTGGTGTGAGCTGCCTGCTCTTTTTTGTGTATCAGTCTTGCTCAGGAAAGACCTCAAGGGTTTTCCAATATGTTGCGGTTTTGTCTTGTGGCACTGACTGACCCAACCAGAGCCAGCTGCAATTAGGCACTAAACCAATGATTAACTGGCTTCAAAAGTAATTTGCTAAGTTATAAGCACCAGAGTCTATTAATGATACGTAATTCTTGTTTGAATCAAACACATAAAATAAGCAGTATTTTTTACATATAAATCATCAGTCGAGCGCAAGCGTACATAAGATAAAAAAAAAGAATGATTGCCATGATTTCCATCTCGCTGATCAGTTTCCCTTCACAGAGCACAGAAATCATGCTTCAATGTTCTTGAGCATTACGTAATATGTGCACGCGCACAAATGACCCAGACCAAGCGAGTTGTTGGGGCAAGGTCGTCAGGAAGTGGTAATTACATGTATTTTCATTTGTTCATGCCCAAGTCGTTCCCTGGCCCATTGTGCCCAAAAAAAGTCGTCGGTAGCCTTCTGCGTGTCACACTTAAGGTGTCGAACTCGGCCACCCATTTACTGTATCTTTTTTATTGTACTCTTCCTTTTATTACCAGTCTAAGGGTGTCCATGCAGACCGGGTTGCCCCACAGACAGATTAAAGAAACTCACGTAACAGAAGGTACATGCTAGTTTGCTTATGTGTCAGGACAGAAGGCCGAGGAGAAAGCGCCTAAGCTTCCCTCAAAGCGCTCCCACTGTTACCGCTAGGTTTAACAGTTGAGCGACTGCAAGTACCTCAGGGGCAGTTGTTTCAAATGAGGGATCAAAACCTGAAGCGATCTCCAGAGCTGCAAGAACGACAGCAGCGCTAGCCTGACTAAGACTCATCTGGAATGACAGAAACATCACAATCGGTTCCAAGATCAGATGATGCGCTTCCTGGGCCGTGCCATATTTCTCTATGCCTGTGAGACGTGGACTCTGACAGCTGAACTTTGAGAGAAGCATTTGGGCATTAGAGATGATATGCTTCCGCAAGATCCTTGGTATCTTATACAAAGACCACGTGACCAACTTGGAGGTCCAGACCAGAGTAGGGCAAGCCACTGGGCCATGCAAAGACCTGTTTGTCCACAACGAAAAGGAAGACATTGAGATGGTATGGTCATGTATCAATATCAACAGGACTTGTCAAAACCTTTCTAGGAGGAACAGTGCGAAGAGGCAGCAAAGAGTCGAAGACAGAGAAAGAGATGGGAGGACAACATCAGTGGATGGACTGGCCTCGCAGTCACCAACTGCCTAAGAACGTCTGAGGACCGGGAGGAGTGGAGGACGCTGGTTGCGAAAGTCTTCAGTGGCGCCCCAACGGTCTTCAAGACTCCGGAATAGCTGACAGGTGATAGGTAACTGCAGGTGTGAGGTGAAGCGTGAGAAGAAAATCTTTTAGTCACCAGACTGCCAAAAAGAACGGAGCGCACGAATGAAAATAATATAGGAACAACTCGTTTGGACCTTGAGGTCCTTCTGAGGGCATAACAAACAGAAGTGTCTTTTTCCGTCTTACTCGCACCGGGCGATAGACAAGCAACGCTCATCTGCCACTCCCTTTCCGTTTGACTTCATTTCACCGACATTGTCCATAGTGGCTGGGGATTGTCTTCCAGGGGGAAGAGGAATCCACGGGATCCGACAGAGAGGCGGAGGCGGCGCTGCAGATCCAGACGACGTGGCGGCGATACAGGGACCGCGCCAACTACCTGCAGTACCAGCGGCTGAGGGTGACGGTGGAGGGTGATCGAGGACTTCTGGACCAGGATCAAGGTCAGGA
>JADBJO010008314.1:12500-25465 GCA_016801955.1 Conus betulinus | reverse complement strand
TGGAATCGGTACTCAGAGCATTAATTACAATACACGTATTTGTTATGATCAACAAAAAACTGCCGAAAAATTAAGGCATAACTCGGTTTGGGGACTTCTGTAGGATACGGTGCTACTGTTAGCATAAGGGGCCCACAGACGTGTCGGCGTTAACCCTTTTCTGCTTGTCCTCCTCACTCAGCTGGAGCAGGTGGTGTGGGCGCGTTGACCTTCACCTTGGCTACAGCGACAGCCTGGCTCTCTTCCAATTGGCCGGCTACCTCACGCATGCGCATTTCCACCCCCGTGTTCACACCTACAGGATCACAGCTCGGGAGGGAAGGAAAGCGCAATGTCCAGCCAAGGAGGTGAGAGAGAAGGGGGGTGGGGGGTGGTGCAGAGAGGAAGAGAGAGGGGGAAGGAGAGAGAGAAATCGAAATCGAAAACTTTAATGAGGGTGAATAGATAAGCTGGCAGCTTTTTTACACTATGCCCTCAGAGAGAGAGAGAGAGAGAGAGAGAGAGCGAGCGGGGGGGGGGGGTGCAGAGAGGGAGAAAGGGAGAGAAGAGAGAGAGGGGGAGACAGGGGGGGGGGAGGAAGAGAGAGAGAGAGAGCGAACGTAGAGAGAGGAGAGGAGAGAGAGAGAGAAGTCGAAGAGAGAGAAGCTAGAGACTGGGAGAAAGAAAGAAGTCGGAGAGAGAGAGAAGTCGAGAGAGAGAGAAAGTCACCAGAGAGAGAAAGAGAGAGAGAGAGAGAGAGAGAGAGAGAGAGAGAAGTTGGAGAGACAGAAGAGAGAGAGAGAAGTCAGGAGAGAAAAGTCAGAGAGTTGGAGAGACAGAGAGAGAGAGAGAAGTCAGGAGAGAAAAGTCAGAGAGAGATAGAGAAGTTGGAGAGACAGAGAGAGAGAGAGAGAGAAGTCAGGAGAGAAAAGTCAGAGAGAGAGAGAGAGAGAAGTTGGAGAGACAGAGAGAGAGAGAGAAGTCAGGAGAGAAAAGTCAGAGAGAGAGAGAGAGAGAGCAAATTGAGAGAGACAGAGAGAGAGAGAGAGAGAAGTCAGGAGAGAAAAGTCAGAGAGAGAGAGAGAGAGAAGTCGGAGAAGGAGAGAGAAAAGTCAGGAGAGGGAAAAATCAGAGAGAGAAAGTAAGGGAGAGAGAAGTCAGAAAGAGAGTAGAGAGAAGTCAGAGAGAGAGAGAGAGAGAAAGAGAAGTCACAGAGAGAGAGATAGAGAGAGAGAAATCAGAGAGAGATGGAGAAGTCAGAGAGAGAGAGAGAGGGAAAGTGAGAGAGAGAGAAAGAGAGAGAGAGAAAGAAAGTCAGAGGGAGAGAGAAGTCAGAGAAAGAGAGAGAGAGAGTAAAGTCAGAGAAAGAGTAAAGTCAGAGAAAGAGAGAGTAAAGTCAGAAAAGAGTAAAGTCAGAGAAAGAGAGAGAGAGAGAGAGAGTTAAGTCCGAGAAAGAGAGAGAGAGAGTTAAGTCAGAGAAAGAGAGAGAGAGTAAAGTCAGAGAAAGAGAGAGAGAGAGTAAAGTCAGAGAGAGAGAGAGAGAGAGAAGTCAGAGAGAGAGAAATGAGATTATTTTGTCCACCAATCAGAGGATGCTACTAAGTATGGTACACGGATGAAAAACAACATTAACAACAACAACAAACGTAGTGATTTTACATAATTTGATGTAGAAAAGATTTCCTGTCTGATCCCAAGCACTAAATGACAACATTCGTCTTTTTTTTTTTTAATTCGGGAGAGTCTGCTCGGAAGAAAGCTGAGCCTAGATTGTTTTAAATGTTTCTCATCTCTTGTTTTTTATTCATGTTCATTAATACCATCAACACAGACCCTCGTTCTGCTCTCTATACCCAGTTAATACCGCAGTCACAGCACTGAAATTTCCTCAGGACACCTGATTTTGACCATTTTTAATTAATTTTCTTCAAAAGCCAAAATGCGACAGGGACTGTTTTTGTACAGCGAGATAGAGCTATCTTTCATCTTCTCAGTGATAAATGCTTTAAGAGTCAAAATAATTATTTGTTGTTGTTGTTTGATTGAGTTGAAAATGACATACTTCGAACAAGGAGCACCGATTCAGTGCTTGAAGACGCCAACGGGTTGGTTGCTTTCTCTTCAAATTAACCAATGAAATAGACTGTTAGTAGCCAGCAAACTGGTATGAAATGACGTAGGAAAGACTGTATTTGTACGCTGACACCACTGGTTAAAAAACTCTCCTTGAAATTTCGGCCATATTTGTTTTTAGAAGACCATAGCTATCTTCTAGCGACCTGTCGAGTGACAGATTGACTTGCCGCGAGTATTATCGCCCCACGTCGCCGAGTCGTAAGTCGGGCGCCGCGATCATTCTCGCGGCGTGTTGCGAAAAAAAATGTATAAATAATTGTGTCGGGCTTCCGTCATTCTCCTAATTCTGTAAAAGTTCATAACTTACTAACAATAAAAGCTCATGTCGTATACATTCCAGCAACAAACAGGCTTGAGAGATACAGACACCTGCAGTGTTGATCGGGAAATTTTGAGCAACACTCTCGCAGACGCATCCATGAAAGGGAGGGAACTCGAGTGCTCGATTGCGCTCGCTTGTTTCGAGTCCTTTGCACATTCAGCTATGGCTACGAGCAGGCCAGGGGCGACAACTCCTATAAATAAATGCTTGTGATAGCACCCACCACCGTCCAGCCCCTCAACCTCAAACGCTATCCACAGTACGACTACGGCGGGGATATATCAAACCGTAACTATCCCAGTAATTTTGAACCCCGCTGTGATGAGGTAAATTTCAGCGTTGGGTTCATCAGTTCCACCGTAACTGGCAACCTCGCAATGACATAAATCAAAGAATGAAGTATTTATTTTTTTTTTTTTAATTGATGCTACGTTTTCGTTTGCACGCTTATCGCCCCTCAATCCTTCTAGCCGCCGCCCCCCCCCCCCCCCCCCCCCCCCCCCCCCTCTCACACACGCACACTTACCTTATTGTAATTGTCAGTCTCGTAATGAGGTTTAAGAAGCCAGCTTATGATTTGGACTAGAAAGAATGGAGAACAGGCAAAGAATTTAAAGAAAATTAAAAGAGAAGAAAAAAAGACCCAAACGAAGAACATGATGATAAACAATTGGATAATAAAGAAAAAAGTCAGTAACAGAGAACTTGACATCAGACAGGCACATAATTAACCGCGAACAAATTACAAAAGACAACAAAAGAAACATTGCACAGGCACAGAACTAGTCAACCCAAAGACAAGAAACTGGCCAACAAAGAGCTGGGCAACAACAACAACAGAAAACACCCTGTGTAACAAACAGACACCGAACTGAACAAGACACAAACAAACAAACAAAAAAAGGACAGCAAAGAAAGATCTGGACAAAAAAACAGACACATTGCCGGCCAACATACAGACAATATATTAAACAACAACGCATTCAGCAACAGACACAAAACTGGACCAAAAAAAAAAAAAAAAGGCGAACTAAACATTTAGCAGAAAAAAAAAAAGAAGAAAACTTTCGTTAAAACTCTGCGACAATAATACGAAAGAAGACCATCCACCACCACCACCACCACCACCTCTCCCCACCAAGTCCCTCACCTCCCCCCCTCCCTGATTTAAGAAAAAAGAAAAAAAAGGGAAAAAAGACAGTAAGAAAGGGAGAAAGAAAGAAAAAAAAAGAGAGAAAAGGGGGGAAAAAACAGGGGAAAGAAACAGACAAAAGGAAAAAGTGTTGTTTTGAGGGCGTAGGATATGGGGGTTGACTATACTCGTGTGAACCGCGCTTAAGAAGCAAAAGAGCCCAGTAAAATGTATGCCATTGAAATTCACAAACAGGAAAATGTCAACGGGAACGAACAAAAGAGACAGAAAATGGACAGCGTGCGTGTCTGTGATTGCGAGCGCTCGTGCGTGCGCGTGCGCGCGTGTGTGTGTATGTGTGTGTGTGTGTGAAACCTGACAGAGTTTTTAAGCATGTTGCGGAGGCGGCCGTAAAGAAGAAACAGCCTTGTGCCGTTTCTACACAGGCCTCTCCTTTTGCACCCATTCTTATCTTTTAAAAGAAGCTCCGTGGTGCATTTCTTGCCCTGTACCACACACAGTGAAATATATTCTTTTGGAGTGTTGGGACTTGCTTGATGTGAGACATAAACACTTTACAGCAGACTCCCTGAAAATCTTCTTCAGAGATGACCCACCTGATGTGACCTTTGAATTTCTGAAAGAAATTAAAATGTTTCATTTGATCTAAGAATTTACGAACGGAAGATTTTTAAACAAAATTTCCGATGTGTTTTCTAAAAAGGTGTGTTTTAAGAAGGGTTCTGTGAATTAGGTGTGTGTGTGTGTGTGTGTGTGTGTGTGTGTGTGTGTGTGTTTTAAATGACTTGAGAGTTGACCCTATCGTGGTGACTCCCCGATAAGGCCTTTTGCGGTCGGCTGGGCTATAAGCAACATTATTTAACCATGTGTGTGTGTGTGCGTGTGTGTGTGTATAGGAGGAGCAGGACAGATCCCGGTTCTGTGTGATGTCGTCACAGCTGTTGCATAGCAACCTGGCCCATGTCCGTTACTCTGTTCTCTTTCGACTATGCCGGGGACACGGCATAGGCTTTGATATTAAGGTGCAGATGTCTGTTTTTCTCTTTTTGATATTAAGGTGCGGATGTCTGTTTTCTCTTTTTGATATTAAGGTGCAGATGTCTGTTTTCTCTTTTTGATATTAAGGTGCGGATGTCTCTTCTCTCTTTTTGATATTAAGGTGCGGATGTCTCTTCTCTCTTTTTGATATTAAGGTGCGGATGTCTGTTTTTCTCTTTTTGATATTAAGGTGCGGATGTCTGTTTTTCTCTTTTTGATATTAAGGTGCGGATGTCTGTTTTTTTCTCTCTTTAATGGTAAGGTGCGGATAGCTGTTTTCTCTTTTTGATATTAAGGTGCGGATGTCTGTTTTCTCTTTTTGATATTAAGGTGCGAATGTCTGTTTTTTCTCTCTTTAATGGTAAGGTGTGGATGTCTGTTTTCTCTTTTTGATATTAAGGTGCGGATGTCTGTTTTTTCTCTTTTGATATTAAGGTGCGGATGTCTGTTTTCTCTTTTTGATATAAGGTGCGAATGTCTGTTTTCTCTCTTTAATGGTAAGGTGTGGATGTCTGTTTTCTCTTTTTGATATTAGGTGCGGATGTCTGTTTTCTCTTTTTGATATTAAGGTGCGGATGTCTGTTTTTCTCTTTTTGATATTAAGGTGCTAATGTCTGTTTTCTCTCTTTAATGGTAAGGTGTGGATGTCTGTTTCTCTTTTTGATATTAAGGTGCGGATGTCTTTTCTCTTTTTGATATTAAGGTGCGAATGTCAGTTTTCTCTCTTTTTGATATTAAGGTGCGGATGTCTGTGTTTTCTCTTTTTGATATTAAGGTGCGGATGTCTGTTTTCTCTTTTTGATATTAAGGTGCTGGTGTCTGTTTTCTCTCTTTAATGGTAAGGTGCGGATGTCTGTTTTCTCTCTTTAATATTAAGGTACGGCTGTCTGTTTTCTCTTTTTGATATAAAAGGTGCGGATGTCTGTTTTTCTCTCTTTAATACTAAGGTGCGGATGTCTTTTTTCTCTTTTTGATATCAAGGAGCTGATGTCTTTTTTTTTTTTTTCATATGAAGGTGCGGATGTCTGTTTTCTCTGCGGATGTGCGGATGTCTGTTTTCTCTGCGGATGTCTGTTTTTCTTTCTTTGATATTAAGGTGCGGATGTCTGTTTTCTCTGCGGATGTCTGTTTTCTTTCTTTGATATTAAGGTGCGGATGTCTTTTTTTTTTCCCTTTGATATTAAGGAGCTGATGTCTTTTTTTTTTCATATGAAGGTGCGGATGTCTGTTTTCTCTGCGGATGTCTGTTTTCTTTCTTTGATATTAAAGGTGCAGATGTCTGTTTTTCTCTGCGGATGTCTGTCTGTTTTCTTTCTTTAATATTAAGGTGCGGATGTCTTTTTTTCCCTTTGATGTTAAAGAGCTGATGTCTTTTTTTTTTTTCATATGAAGGTGCGGATGTCTGTTTTCTCTGCGGATGTCTGTTTTCTTTCTTTGATATTAAGGTGCGGATGTCTGTTTTCTCTGCGGATGTCTGTTTTCTTTTTTTGATATTAGGGTGCTGATGTCTGTTTTCTTTCTTTGATATGAAGGTGCGGATGTCTGTTTTCTTTCTTTGATTTTGGCTTTGGTTGCTTGCTCGTTTGTGTATTCATTTCTGTATTTATTGACTTTCGTATGCTTCCCATCTCCCTCCCCTTATTCTTTCCGTTCTTTGTTTTTATTTTTCATCCTTTTTTTTCTCTTGCTGTTTTTATTTTTTCTTTGCGTTCCCATTTATATGTTTTCTGACTTTTGTGTTATCTTGCTGTTTCTGCGTTTTTTTCTTCCTTCATTTGTCTTGTGTTCTCTTTTGTTTTATTATTATACCCTCATGCCCCTGCGTTTGTTTTTTTTCCCTTTGCGTTGTCTTAGTCGTTTTTTTTTTATCTTCTTTTTTTTTTCCCATGTATCTTTACTGTTGTCTTTTTCTCCCCCCCCCCCCTTTTTTTTTTTTAATTGTTTCTCTCTCACCCACTCTCTCTCTCTCTCTCTCTCTCTCTCTCTCTCTCCAATTTCATTCTGCATTACGGTGTGTGGGCCCCTAACGCTAACAGCTGACCGTCAGGCAACAACAATGTACAGTCCGTTGCGGATGTAGCCTAGATACAGTCCTTCCCACAGCTGCGCGCATGGCACGTGTTGTGTCCGTCACAGAACCAGTCCCTCCGATTTCTCTGGTTCGGCTGGTGCACCCCTTCAGCAAATTTCGCACGTATGGGAAGATGTTTGTTTACTGTGCATGCTGGCATGAGGGCTCTCTCTCTCTCTCTCTCTCTCTCTCTCTCTCTCTCTCTCTCTCTCTCTCTCTCTCTCTCTCATACTGGCCAGCGGTCAGAGGCATTGACCCCTGTTGTCACTGAACGCGCGTGAAGCAGACCAGACAATACTTTGGTGTGCAGTCATTCATCAGCTGGGGGAGGGTGCATTGTCGTTTTTCCTTGTAGGAATCGTATTTTCTTTTAAAAAATACCGTTTCTTTGCGGTGGACTCCATTCTCAGTGAATTAATTACAATACAAATATTTGTGATTTACCTACAAAAATCCCGCCCCCCGAAAAAAAAAAAAAAAATGAACGCAGACTGCTGTATACTGGACTGCCCGTAAGGATACGGTGCTGCTGTTAGCGGGCGGGGCCCACAGACATATGTAACGTTTTCGTTTGTTTCTGAAGGCATGCCTCTGGCACATGCATGTGTTTCAACACAGCACAGGCACGTGCACACTGTAGATTCAGTTTAAGTAAGAAAGCTCACTGCGTGCGTCATTTGTTGCTTTTAAATTTTTTTTTTTCTATTTCAAGAAAGGGAGGGCACCCGGTTCACACACTATGCCTTTTTTTTTTTTTCTATTCAGGAAAGGGAGGGCACCTGGTCCACAATGATGCCGTTTTTTTTTTTTTTTTTTTTTTTTTTTTTTTTTTTTTATTTAGGAAAGGGAGGGCACCCCGTTCACACTGATGGCTTTTCTTTTTTTGTTATTCAGGGACGGGAGGGCACCCCGTTCACACTTGTCTTTTTTTTTTTAATTGTTGTTCAGGAAAGGGAGGGCACCCGGTTTACACTTATGCCTTTTTCTTTTTGTTATTCAGGAAAGGGAGGGCACCCTGTTCGCACTGATTGATAATTACCACCGAGAGCATCTCGGCATGATGTAAGTCACCTTAATGCGCATAGTGTGGTGTGTGTGTGTGTGTGAGCGCGCGCGTGCGCGCGCGCGTACGCGCGTGTGTACGTGTATATGTGTGTGCGTGCGTGCGTGTGTGTGTGAGTGTGTGTGTCCGCGCGCGTGCGAGCGTGCGTGTGCGTGTGTGTGTGTGCGTGCGAGCGCGCGCGTGTGTGCGTGTGTGTGTGTGTGTGTGCGGGCATGTCTGTGTGTGTGCGAGTGTGTGTGTGTGTGCGTGTGTGTGTGTGTGTGTGTGTAAGTGTGAGTTTGTGTGTTTAGAGACAAAGTAGGAGTTGGCAGTCGGACAGCGTAGAGTTGGCATTGAGGAAAAGGTGTGGTCATAGAATGGCCCATCATGGACTGAAACAAAGTATAAGGAGGCCCCCACTCAGCCAGAAGGGTCCCCAGTACCCCGTCCTTCTCTCTCTCTCACCGCGCCGACCACAAACTCACTCGTGAACCCTCACCCCCACTCAGCCGGAGGGTCCCCAGTAGTGCCCACGAGTGAGTTTTGTGGTCGGAGCAGTGAGAGGGAGGACGGGGTATGGGGACCCTTCCGGCGATGCGTGTATGAGAGGGTCGCTCAAATTTCCTGACCAACACTGCAGGTGTCTGTATTTCCCGGGCCTGGTTGACGTCAGAATATATTATGAAAGTAAAACTCAGAGTATAGTCCTGTCAGGTCGTTTCAAGCTGAAATGGAATTCCATGACATCATTCACATTATCCCCATCTTTATCGCCCAGCTTAAGAAAAGAGTACTCGGACTAGAGACGTAAAGTCAGATAGATAAAGACATGAGTCTGCGTGCGTGCGTGCATGCGTGCGTGCATGTGTGTGTGTGTTTTGTACGTGAGTGTGTTTGAAGAACTATAGGCAAAAGCCTCCAAAGTACCATGGCCACTTTCATTCGTCATCTCTACACCCTCCGTGAAAAAGTCACCGCGCCCGACGTGCAAGGCATCTCCAACTTTGCCGTGAGTTGAGTCCTCAACTATTCACTCTAAAAGACAAGTCTTTCAGGGCCTGATGAAATAAAAAAAAAAAAAAAACCCACTTCTGACCCCCCTCCATCCACTCTTTCGATGCTTCAGATAGCCTGACAAATCGAACTGCGTCCGCAATCCTAAGATATCATTGAGACTGTAGCTTGTCAGAAAGCGATTCCAGTTCGTCTCGCCACTCGGATGGTGTTTATTCAATCTGCATTGAGTCGACCGCAAAGTCTAGTACCGTAAAGAGTTTTTTTGTCTGCGACGACATGCTAGCCTTTGATGGAATCGTCTGTCGTTTTGTTAGGGAGGTGCTGGCCATAGGAATCAGTACTGACCTGTTGGTAGTTAACGTAAGTAAGAAATTACGGGTAGAAAACGTCTAGTTTCGTGTTGTTATTTGCAAGAAATTCCAACACGATTCATCACTACGCACGCGCACACACACACACACACACACACACACACACACACATACACACACACACACACACACACACACACACACACACACACACACACTATGCGCTCACGCACGCGCATACATACATACACATATACTCACGCGCACGCACGCATACACAGCCAATACACACACGGACATACACACGCACACATACAACACAACACACACACACACACACACACACACACACAGCACGCACGCACGCACACACACACACACACACACACACACACACACACACACACACACACACACACACACACACAGAGCCAACACGTGGTCCTGGAAGACAGTGGTATGGGTGACAGAGGAGCGATCGAGGAGATGGAGAACATCCTGGGCATCATCCAACACAACCTGGACAATCTGAAGAAGTCATCACAAGACCACTCACACAAGTCTTCACGGCAGACAACAGCTGCGGAGCACGAGTCACACGCTCCGGCCACTCACACACGCTGACCTCTGATTGGTCTGATAGGTGACGTCAGTATGGGATGACGAACAACATCTACCACTTTGGAGTGGAGGGGGGTGGGGGTGGGGAGTGGGGAGGGACTCCTTGTTCTGTGAGCTCTTGTGTTGTCATTTCTGCTGGACGGTTCGGTGTCCTAAGCGGCAGTTGTTTGAAATTTATGGGCGTGCATTTATTTCGTCATGGAAGCAAGAGTTGCCGCCGTACTTGTTCATTCTTCACTGTCAAGTTGTCGTGGAAGGCTATATAAACAGTAGCAGAGTTCTTTCCCTTAGTTTTGGTCACCATCAGCCTCCCCTACCCCCCCCCCCCCAACCCCCCCCAACCCCTTCTATGCCCCTTCAACCAACCCTCACCCCACCCCCACCCTCTTTCTAATGAGAATCACTATAACTTCCTGATACACCAGAACCCCCCCCCCCCCACACACACACACACACACACTTACTTCCTAGTACAGCCCCCACCACTACCTTTACCTCATGGTGCCCCCCCCCCCCCCCCCTCACACAACCTCCTGGCACAACAACCCCTCCGCCTACTACCTTTACCTCATGGTGCAGTAACCCCCCCCCCCCCCCTCCATCACACTACCCTCCTGGTACAGCAACCCCTCCCCCACTACCGTTACCATATGGTACAACAACCCCCCCCCCCATCACACTACCTCCTGGTACAGCAACCCCTCCCCCACTACCTTTACCTCATGGTACAACAACCCCCCCCCCTCCCCCATCACACTACCTCATGGTACAGCAACCCCTCCCCCCACTACCTTTACCTCATGGTACAACAACCCCCTCCCCCATCACACACTACCTCATGGTACAGCAACCCCTCCCCCACTACCTTTACCTCATGGTACAACACCCCCTCCCCCATCACACTACCTCCTGGTACAGCAACCCCTCCCCCACTACCTTTACCTCATGGTACAACACACCCCCTCCCCCATCACACTACCTCATGGTACAGCAACCCCTCCCCCACTACCTTTACCTCATGGTACAACACCCCCTCCCCCATCACACTACCTCATGGTACAGCAACCCCTCCCCCACTACCTTTACCTCATGGTACAACACCCCCTCCCCCATCACACTACCTCATGGTACAGCAACCCTCCCCCCCACTACCTTTACCTCATGGTACAACACCCCCTCCCCCATCACACTACTACCTCCTGGTACAGCAACCCCTCCCCCCCACTACCTTTACCATATGGTACAACACCCCCTCCCCCATCACACTACCTCATGGTACAGCAACCCCCCCCCACTGCCTTTACCTCATGGTACAACACCCCCTCCCCCATCACACTACCTCATGGTACAGCAACCCCACCCCCCACTACCTTTACCTCATGGTACAACACCCCCTCCCCCCTCTTACTACCTCCTGGTAAAGCAACCCCTCACCCCTCCTCGCTTTACCTCCTGGTACAGCAACCCCATCCCCACTACCTTTACCTCATGGTACAACACCTCCTCCCCCTACCTCCTGGTACAGCGACCCCCCCTCACCCTCTCCTGGCTTTACCTCCTGGTACGGCAACACCCCTCCTCCCCTTACACCTGCTAAAGCAGCCCCAATCCTCACCCGTCCCTCATTCCCCCCCCCCCCCCCCCCCCCCCTCACCTGATTGCAGATAAACGCATTTTCACGGTCATCAGACATGAGTGAATCGACCTTTTGGTTCCCTTGCGGAAGTTCTGCTTCGGCCGGGGGTGGGTGGGGGTGGGGGTTGAAGACGATTGTTCACATAGTAAGAAAGTACGTCCTCTTGGCTGAACTTAAAAGAGATCATTGCTGAACAAAAGTGAAACGTAAATATCCTTCCGTAAACCGAGTGGAAAGATAACGTTGTTGCGAACTGAACCGAACACTTGTTAGTAAAATTACTTGAAATTATTTCCAGTAAACACATTAAGCAAAGAGCAGTGGCTGTCTTTCCAGATATCTGTGATGACCTTTGATGTGGCCTTGACATAGCTTTGATGACCTTACCTCGACACAGCTTCAATGACCCGGATGAACTCAACATCATTTTGTAGTGATGTAAGGGTCTTAGAAAAGGTGACCCCACACACACTTCCGTCAAAAACTGGTGAGAATTCGCATTTATAATCAACAGTACTGAAAACAGACATTATATTTCTGCAACACGTATTACCTTGATTCCATGGATTAACACAAATAGATACAGAACACAGTGGCCAGTCTTCTCCAAAATGAAACTAGCCTTCGACAGTTTACATCGATGATTCGAAGTTGCAGTTTAATCAACATACGAAGGGGGGAAAAAAAGGTAACTCTCAACAAATAATTTGGTGTGATTTGTGGGTATAGTGTGTGAAATGAAATCTCTCACTGTCCGGTTTTCACTGACTTGCACAAAATAAAGTGGTGAATCATAAGCTACGGCACAAAGCGAAAAAAAGACGAGCAAGATTACGTCATATACGACTGGAAAACAATGAAGTAAATCTCTTTTGTCATGTCAACCAACTAAAGTTGATTTATATGTCTTAACATTCAATGACAAAAAATGCTTTGTAGTAAAGCTGGCCATCTGATTTTCAATTATTTCTGGTAGATATCTGACGTAGGAGGCATTTTTTTCTTTAGCGAAGTAATGTTGAATTACCTGGGTGGGGCGGACAGAGCTGAGTGTTTGTGACGGCTGTCTTGTAGACACGGTAATTTTGACACCTGCCACATGGGCGTCATATTCTTAAAAAACAAAACGCGCGCGCGCGCACACGCGCGCACACACACACACACACACACACACACACACACACCGCGCTCTCTCGCACGCACGCACGTACACACACACGCGCGCTCGCACACACACACACACACACGCACGCACGCACGCACGCACGCACACACACACACACACACACACACACACACACACACACCAGTAAAATGACTCTTTTTCATTATCTGGATGATTGTAAGTAGCTTTCTCGTCTATACAGTTTTATGTATAGTTACTGCAATCTTTGTCTCTTTGCTCATGTGTGACTGCTTTCTTTTTTTCTTTTCTTTTCTTTTTTTTTTTTTTTTTTTTTTTTTTTTTTTTTTTTTTTTGAGTGGCACTTAGGAATAATCGACTTAAAGCAGAGAATCCTTTAATTAAGCTGGGCTGCTAACAACGAGGTGATTCCAAAGTCACAGCAGATGTAAACATGCATATCAGCTACATATATGTTGAGCAACTGACAAATTTTTGTTTTAATCAATGTATCTC
>JADBJO010008314.1:2500-7500 GCA_016801955.1 Conus betulinus | reverse complement strand
AAATCACGCCAATGTGTAACGCCAACGTCACAAAATAAAGCGACAGAGAGAGTTGAAGTTGGTGTATAGGTATTGTTGTGATCAGACTCATGACAAAGAGGTCCTCTCCCCAATCGTTGACACAGGGAGGTAAAAAAAAAAAAGAGGATATGGATTACAGACAAAAGGACTGGGAGCGGAGGGGAGGGGGTGTGTTGGTGGTGTGGTGATGACAAGAAGGGAGATAAGATGGCAGAATACAAGAGGGGGAGATGAAGGGGTAGGTAGGGAGGAGTGGGAGAACAAAAGCAATTGCCGGGGAGATATGATAGAGGAACGGGGTACAGGGCAGGAGGGGTATGCTGAGAAAAGAAAAAAAGGGTTCGTTCATAGCATACCCCTCTGTTGGGTTCAGGTATCTAACATGGATGTGGGTGTCCCATCTGGCATTTGGGGCTACCTGTTGGTTCAGGTATTGGGGTATCTGTTGGCTTCAGGTATTTGTCATGGATGTGAATGTTACATTTGGCATTTTGGGGTACGTGTAGGTCCCAGGTATTAAACATGGACGTGAGCATCACAATCGGCGTTTTGGGGTACCTGTTGGGTTCAGGTATTCATTATGGATTTGAGTGTCACATTCAGCATTTTGGGATATCTGTTGGCTTCAGGATTTTAAAATGGATATTACATTCGGCGTTTGGGGATACCTGTTTGGGTTTAGGTATTCATTATGGATATGAGTGTCACATTCAGCATTTTGGGGTATCTGTTGACTTCAGGTTTTTAAAATGGACATGGGTATCCCATTTGTCATGTTGGGGTATCTGTTGGGTTCAGATGTTTATCATGGATGTGAATGTCACATTCGGCATTTTGGGGGTACGTATAGGTTCCAATTATTTAGCATTGACGCGAGTGTCCCATCTAACATTTTAGGCTATCTGTTGGCTTCATGTAATTAAAAGGAATGTTGTTTCCCATTTGGCGTTTTCGGATGTCTGTTGGATTTAGGTAATCATCATAGATATAGGTGCCCCCGTTTGTTATTTTGAGGTATCTGTTGGATTTAGGATTGAACATGGATGTTGGTGTGCCATTTAACATTTTGGTTCAGGTATTTAGCACAGATGTGAGCGTCACATTCGGCATTTTGAGATACGTGTAGGTTCCAGGCATTCAACATGGATGTGAGTATCATATTTGGCATTTTGGGGTATCTGCTGGCTTCAGGTTCGTGGATATGGGGGTGTCCCATTTGACATTTTGTGATTTCTGGCGGGTTCAGTATTAAACATGGGTACTGGTGTCCTCTTTGGTAGTTTGGGGTATCTGTTGGTCTCAGGTATTTAACACTGATATGGGTGTCACATGTGGAATTCAGCACTTTGGGGTATCTGTTGGCTTCAGGTTTTTAAAATGGACACGGGTATCCCATTTGTCATGTTGGGGTATCTGTTGGCGTCAGGTATTTATCATAGATGTGAATGTTACATGTGGCATTTTGGAATACGTGTAGGTTCCAGGTATTAAACATGGACGTGAGTATCACATCTAACACTTTGGGGTGTCTGTTGGATTTATGTATTTGTCAAGGATGTCGGTGTCATTATTGTAATTTTGGCTTGTATGTTGGTTTCATGTAGTTAAAATGGATATGGGCGTCTCATTTGACATTTTGTGATGTCTGTTGATTTCAGTGTATAACAACGGGGATAGGTGTCCCATTTTGGTTTTTCGTGTCTGTTGGATTTAGGTATTTATCATAGATGTGGGTGTCCTGTTTGGCAGTTTGGGGTGTGTGTTAGATTGAGGATTTATCATAGATGCGGGTGCCCTATTTGGCAGTTTGGGGTGTCTGTTGGGTCTAGGCATTTAACATGGATGTTTCCCATCTGGTATTTTAGGGTGTTTGCTGGATTCAGGTGTTTTAACATGGAAGTGGTAACAGTGGGCATCAGAGGGTACATGGTGAATTTAGGTGTTTAACATGGAGGTGGTAACAGTGGGCATCAGAGAGGGTACATGGCGAATTTAGGTGTTTAACATGGAAGTGGTTGTAGCACTGGGCATCAGAGGATACATGGTGAATTTAGGTGTTTAACATGGAAGTGGTAACACTGGGCATCAGAGAGTACATGGTGAATTTATGTGTTTAACATGGAAGTGGTAACACTGGGCATCTGAGGGTACATGGTGAATTTATGTGTTTAACATGGAAGTGGTAACACTGGGCATCTGAGGGTACATGGTGAATTTAGGTGTTTAACATGGAAGTGGTAACACTGGGCATCTGAGGGTACATGGTGAATTTAGGTGTTTAACATGGAAGTGGTAACAGTGGGCATCAGAGGGTACATGGTGAATTTAGGTGTTTAACATGGAAGTGGTAACGCTGGGCATCAGAGGGTACATGGTGAATTTAGGTGTTTAATGTGGATGTGTCACGTCCGGCTTATCGGGTATGTGTTGGGTGTTGGACGTTTGGCACAGGTATGAGTGCGACTGTCTGACAGATGGGGGTGAGATGTTTGGCACTGATATGAGTGTGACTATGATAGATGGGAGGTGAGATGTTTGGCACAGGTATGAGTGTGACTGTATGACAGATGGGAGGTGAGATGTTTGGCAAAGGTATGAGTGTGACTGTATGACAGATGGGTGTGGAACGTTTGGCACAGGTAGGAGTGTGACTGTATGACAGATGGGGGTGGAACGTTTGGCACAGGTAGGAGTGTGACTGTATGACAGATGGGGGTGCCTGATGGCTATTCTAGGTGTAGGGCACAGGTATGAGTGTGACTGTATGACATATTGGGGTACCTGTTGGCTTTCCTAGGTATTTTGGCACGGGCGTGGGCGCCCAGTTTGTGCTTAGTCGGGGCACAATGGCAACGGCTGTGTCAAACAGCGCAACCTGGGGGATCGGCGTTATGATGGGCATCTACGTGTCAGGGGGTGTGTCGGGTGAGTATACACAGCGCCACCTGGGGGATCGGCGTTATGATGGGCATCTACGTGTCAGGGGGTGTGTCGGGTGAGTATACACAGCGCCACCTGGGGGATCGGCGTTATGATGGGCATCTACGTGTCAGGGGTGGGGTGGGGTGTCGGGTGAGTGTGTGTGTGATGTGTGTGTGTGTGTGTGTGTGTGTGTGTGCGCGCGCGCGCGCGCGCGCGCGTGCGTGTGTGTGTGTGTGTGTGTGTGTGTGTGTCTGAGAGAGAGAGAGAGAGAGAGAGAGACAGACAGACAGACAGACAGACAGACAGAGAAAGAATGCATGCTGTGAACGAGAGTGACAGGTACCTGCCTGCTTCCAGTCCTGTCTTTTTCTGCCTGTTTCCTCTCCTTCTTCTCCTAACCCTTCCCGCTGATCATTGCGCCGTTCTGTGCACGCTGCGTGTGTGTGTGTGTCCCCTTGAGGACGCTGACGCCTTGGGTGTCGATGTCAGGGGGCCACATCAACCCGGCCGTGTCCGTGGCTATGGCCATGCTGGGCCGTCTGGCCTGGTACAAGGTGCCCTTCTACTACCTGGCCCAGTGTGCCGGCAGTTTCGCCGCCTGCGCCGCCGTCTTCCTCGTCTCCTGGGGTAAGGGGCAGCGTGGGTCATGCACTGCCGTCATGGTGACGATGGTGATGGTGATGGTGGTGGTGATGATGGTGGTGGTGGTGCCGGTGGTGGTGGTCGTGGTCGTGGTGATGATGATGATGATGATGATGATTATGGTGGTGGTGGTGGTGATGATGGTGAAGATGATGATTGTGCTGCTGCTGCTGCTGCTGCTGCTGCTGCTGGCAATGTAATGGTACCGATATTGATATTGATAATGATCGTGCTTTAAGATGATCGTGGTAAAGATGATGATGTTGATGATCATGGTGGTGGCAATGTTCGTGGTAATGTTGTTGATGATATGATGTTCCTTTTGTTGGTCATGAGGATCATGTTAACAATGGTGGTTTAGAAGATGATAATGGTCGTGCAATGATAATGGTAAGCTGGCAATGGTAGCGATGATGATGATTATGATAACAACGACGATGATGACAATGTTCATAGTGACGGTGATGCCAGCACTGATAGTTGTGGCAATAATGATGATAATGATGATGATGATAATGACGACAACGACGACGACGACGATGATGATGTTGTTGACAGTGGTGGCGAACATGATGATGATGCGTTCGTAACAAATATAATGATAGTGATGATGATTGTGTCGCTGGTGGCAGTGGTGATAATGGCAACGATGATGATGATGATGTCCACGGCTATTATTTCTGAATATCGGTTTATCAGTTGCCGGCTTATTTACATCCATATGAATCCAACGGCTGAAGTGAGTTTTCTATGCAACGCATCGTGCTTTGTATGGGTCTGTGTGCACGGGTCTCTGTACGCCTTCATTGCTCTGTGTGGTCTGTGGTTACCATGTGTATGCACAGACGCTCTGGATGCCTATGACGGGGGCCATAGGGAGGTGGTTGGAGCCAACGGTACGGCAGGGATTTGGGCCACCTACCCCCAGCCCTACGTGACGGGTCTGGACCACTTTTGGGGATCAGGTAACTCGCCGAGGCACTCGCCTTCCAAACCACCTGCTCCCGAGAGAGATGGAGAATTCCTGTTATTCTGTCCACCAATCACAACTAATCTTTCTTTCTTTCGTTCGTTCTTCGTGCCACGGTTGAAAATTTCAGTGCTTACTACCATTGGTGAGATTTTTTAAACTTTGTTTTTTTTTTCATCTCTCTCTCTCTCTCTCTCTCTCTCTCTCTCTCTCTCTCTCTCTCTCTCTCTCTCTCTCTCCATATATATATATATATATATCTCAAGATGAGTCATTGATGATGGTCACCATACCCTGCTGGTGAACCTTTTTTTTCTTTAATTTGTAAAATATTTCCCCGACATTTCATTATCATTCCCCCCCCCCCCCCCCCCCCCCCCCATCTCCCCCCCATTTCCCCCCACCCCCCCCCCCCCCCCCCCCCCTGTGATCTCTCCCAATTTTT
>JADBJO010008313.1:84642-98081 GCA_016801955.1 Conus betulinus | reverse complement strand
CGGGTCAAAAACACACAAACCAGGATGTGTTGTGCCAGATAAAAAAAAAGTAGTAGATCTTCTAAAACCGAAGCACCTTTGACGTGCATCTCTGCCTCTGTTGTGTGTTTGTGTGTGTGTGTTGTGTCTGTGCGTTGTGTCTTTGTGTGTGTGGGTAGGTGTGTTGGCGTGTGTGGCTTGCGTTGTGCTCAACCGTCAGCGTGTGTGTGTGTGCGCAAGCGCGCGCATGCGTGTGTTCGTGAATGCGACGCGTGCGTGCGTTGCGTGCGTGTGCGTGCGTGCGTGTGTGTTGTGGTGTGTGTTTGTGTGTTTGTGGTGTTGGTGCGCGCGCGCGTTATGTGTGCGTGGGGGTGTGTGTTGTGGTGGGTTGTGCGTGGTGTGTGTATGTGTGTGTGTGTGTGTGTGCGCGTGCGTGCGTGCGTGCGTGCGTACGTGCCATGTGTGTATGTGTGTGTGTGTGTGTGTGTGTGTGTGGTGTGTGTGTACGGGCGTGTGATTTATCTGTGTGTATGTGTGTGCGTGCGTGTGTATGCAAGCGCGCGCGCTGCGCCGCGCGTGTTTGTGTGTGTGTGTGTGTTGTAGTTGCGGCGCTGCGCGCGCTTCGCGTGTGTGTGCGTGCGTGCGTGCGTGCGTTCGTGCGTGACTGGTGCGCGCGCGCGCGCGCGCGCGGCGCGTGTGGTTTGTATGTGTGTGTGTGTGTGTTCGTGTGTGTGTGTGGTTGTGTGTTTGTGTGGGTGTGGTTGGTGTGTGTGTGTGTGTGTGCGGTGTGTGTGTGGGGTGTGTCCGGGGTGGGTGGGTGCGTGCGTGTGTGTGCGTGTGTGTGTCGTGCCGCGTGCATGTGTGGTGTGTTGTTTTGTGTGTGTGTGTGGTGTGTGTGTGTGGGTGGTGTGTGTGCATGCGTGCGTGCGTGCTAGCTTTGTGCGCTGTTACTGTACCACCCAAAACATGACAGCCAAAACAGAGCAAAACAGACCTTCAATTTTTTATGAATTTTTGACACGGCGACTTTTCTTAACCGACCAACTGAATTGCAGAGTCACTGACCTGCCCTTGGGCCGACTAAGACATGTGTGAAAAGGATCAGACAACCGTGGCCAGCGTGGTTCAAAGCAATAGGGCATTAAGTTCAAAGGGCGTCAGTTGGCGTTCGCAGGAGTGGTCGTAACGGCCCCTCGGAAAGGAGACCCCCATCGACCCACTCCCTCCCCCCCCAATCTTCAGTATGGTAATATCGATGACTGCTATCGCCGTCGTCATTATCATCGTCATCATCACTACAAGAACACACACCACCATCTCAAGCAATCAGTGGAGACACAGAAGCTAACAGATCATATAAAACATTTTCTGACGTACTTAAAACAAACAATTGCATAGTTGAAAAAATGTGACTATTCAAAGAAATGACGCTTGCAGAGTTTTTTTTGTTTGTTTTTTGTTTTTTTTTTTATGGTAGCCTTACCAGCGTCTTGTCAGTGACGCACTGTGATTAATAAAGATGTGATGATGTCTGCTTTGTTTACCGCTGTTTCATTTCGTGTCTGCATTTTTGGCAATAATGTTTCCGATTTTTTTTTTAAAAAATGTATTATAGTGCTTTGATTCTTTTGAAACATTTTTAACGTCAGGTTTTTCTTGTACAGAACACGATAGCCATTCATTTTAAATGAATGATACAATGCAACTGTAGTAACACCTATTTAGATGAAAACTTTTCATGTTCATGCTCCATTGCCCATGGCTCACTCTCACTGTACATTAATCTAATGTGTGTTCTGTTTTGCTTTGTTTGGTATGTAACTTTGTGAGCGGATATATGTGTACATTTGTGGGTAAATGTTTATAATTATGTGCATATATGTATGATTGTTAGTGCATAATGTGAACGGATCTATATGAATAGTTGACTTCGGTATGCGCATAAAGTGTTACGAGTAATTCTTTTTTTTAAAAAAAAAAATGTGAGATAGAAATTCAACAAAAAATAGAAAAAGGGAACTAGCAAATCTAGCAAAGCCAGCTGCCGTGGCGCAGTAGCCAGTGTTGTAGGAGGCAGGCGGGGAGGCCGTGGGTTCGAGTCCCTTTGACGACAATCATGGATTGGCTCTCTCATCGGCCCCGGCCAGCCTCCTGTGCAGAATGAAGCGCGCTATGCACTCACATGGCAGGACACTGAATCTGTCTGACGAAGGCGTCTGTGGGAACGGTGCTGCTCCCAGTCAGTCCCCGTCTCGGACCTGGACGACACCGGAAGCGAAAAGTGCAACACTATCACGTCGTGTCCGCCCAGGAGCAGTATCTAGGAAGATCCGGATTGTGTAGGCCGACTGTGAGAGGCAGCGCTTCAGTCTCCTCCATAACTATTTCCACCAAAACTTGCTGTATAGCCTAGATCCCGAGTGAAAAGGTCTGGTAAGCTGACGCAACACATGACAAGGGAGGAAACTCCTAGTTAAAACCTAGATTTGTCGCATCGAGGTCTTCTCTTCTCTCTCTCTCTCTCTCTCTCTCTCTCTCTCTCTCTCTCTCCTCATCTCTCAGTGCCTCATGGATGTTGGCAGCCCGAGCAAGTAAAAATACGTTCATTTACCTTTATAACGTGGTGTCGAGAATCAACATTTCAGTTGGACTGTGCAAATAATTGTCACTATTAGTGAAAAATAAATAAATAAATAAACACAGATAAATTATCATAATAAATATAATGATAATAATGATAACAATGACAATAAAACTTGTCAGCTGTAGTTTCTTTGAGACAGATCTTTTCAGGACTTATTTCGTTTTTCTTAGATTATTTTTTTTTTTTTAACAATAACAGCCATCTGGTCTCTTGGGCTGCAGTGTCAGTGTTTTCATATAACATCTGACATGGGTGCTGAGTATGACATCTGACATGGTGCTGATTGTGACATCTGACATCTGACACGGTGCTGATTGTGACATCTGACATGGTGCTGATTGTGACAATCTGACACGGTGCTGATTGTGACATCTGACACGGTGCTGATTGGTGACATCTGACACGGTGCTGATTGTGACATCTGACGTGTGTTGATTGTGACATCTGACATGGTGCTGATTATGAACATCTGACACGGTGCTGATTGTGACATCTGACATGGTGCTGATTGTGACATCTGATATGGTGCTGAGTATGACATCTGACACGGTGCTAATTGTGACATCTGACATGGTGCTGATTGTGACATCTGACGTGGTGCTGATTATGACATCTGACATGGTGCTGATTGTGACATCTGACATGGTGCTGATTGTGACTCTGACGTGGTGCTGATTATGACATCTGACATGGGTGCTGATTATGACATCTGACACGGTGCTGATTGTGACATCTGACATGGTGCTGATTATGACGTCTGACACGGTGCTGAGTATGACATCTGACATGGTGCTGAGTATGACATCTGACATGGTGCTGAGTATGACGTCTGACATGGTGATGAGTATGACATCCGACATGATGCTGATTGTGACATCTGACATGGTGCTGAGTATGACGTCTGACATGGTGCTGAGTATGACATCCGACATGATGCTGATTGTGACATCTGACATGGTGCTGAGTATGACATCTGACATGGTGCTGAGTATGACATCCGACATGGTGCTGATTGTGACATCTGACATGGTGCTAAGTATGACATCTGACATGGTGCTGAGTATGACATCTGACATGGTGCTGAGCATGACATCCGACATGATGCTGATTGTGACATCTGACATGGTGCTGATTATGACATCCGACATGATGCTGATTGTGACGTCTGACATGGTGCTGATTATGACACGCCTTCAGCCACTGAAGCTAATTAAGTCAACAAAAGGACAAATGCTGCTGCGTCATCATGTATCATTGTTAAAGGAAACAGAATAAGGAAGCTAGATTTTAAAGCAATTCAGTCTTTCAATGGTCTAAATTCTAATGATGATTCTTGTCGTCTACTCTCTTTCGTTAATTGTTTAGGATCAAGAATTTATTAAAAACAACAACAAGAGCAAAAACAGTGATGACGATTACAGGTGACGACCAAAGGAGTTCCATCCCGCGGTGGTACACTGGGGAAATTCGGACGAGATTAGAGCAGAAGTTCACTGCATGTCAATAAACAGTGTGCGTTGACTGTAGGTGTACAAACAATAGGGTCGACTGGAGATCTATGAACCAATGGGATGACTGCAGATTTATCAACAACAAGAGTTGACGGCAGGTCGGTCTACAGGCAATACGAACCGTCTGCAGGTTTTCAGGATGAAAGAGTTTACTGGAGATCTACAGAATGATGTATTGTATGGTGTTGTGAGTAGTTTGGCTTTTTTTTTTTTTTTTTTTTTTTTTTTTTTTTTTTTTTTCCCAGTATCACAGCACTCTTAAGCATCTTGCCGAACCAAATGATCTGATTTTTAGCGAAGGTAGAAGACACGCAGTTTATCTAGACGTCATGTTCGGAATGTATTGTATAGCCTAGGCCTACAGTTTATAATTGCGTACAATTGCGAAAACAGGAAAGCGCTGTAAAGCTTACGAGACGCTACAAAAGTTATGATAGTGAGAGGGCATGGGCTTTTAACTGTCTCAGTTCACAGGATCGCGGTATTTGTTTGGGAAAAAAATCAGGGTTGAAATATGGCAGAATCTTTGTAACTCGATATCTGTTGCAGTGCGAATTCCCCGTATACTTTCATTTTACTTGCCTTTTATCACTTCACTTATCAACTGTTGTGAGTTATCATCACATGAATGTAACGAGTGATATAGTGCTGCTTTAAAACCGCTAGAAATCTTAATAGCAGGCTGACGACGGCCGTTGCGATCCAGCGACTCCGTGACGCATGGAAAGACTGAACAGATCTGAACAATCTCCTTCACCTGTTGAGTTTGGTTACGATCATGCCAATAACTGTTGAGAAAATGCCAGAACCGTCAATCACTCACCCTCTCACTCTCTCTCAGTTCCGCTCACCTTTCATCTCTCTCGTCCCCTCTCCCCTCACCCTCTATCATGCCAGCCTCCTCCTCCTCTCTCTCTCTCCTCCCTCCCTCTCCTCTCCTCTCTCCTCTCTCTCTCTCCTCTCTCCTCTCTCTCTCTCTCGTCACACACGTTCTCTCCACTCACACTCACATCTCTCCTCTCTCCTCTCGGGGAGAGGAGCCTCTCCTAAACTCTATGCGTCTCTCGTCCACTTCTCTCTCCCCCCTCCTCAACAACAAAACACACACACACACACACACACACACACACAAGGGAGAAGAGAGCCAAAACCGTATGATTATCACTTGATCACAACAACAGCAACAACAAAACCGTATGGATTACAGACACTTTTATACTTGGCCAAAAAAGTATTTATTGTGGTCTTAGATTCCACGACATATTAACTTGTAGTCAGGACATAAATTCTACAGTGTGTGTGTATGTATGAGTGTGTGTGTGTGTGGGTGTGTGTGTGTGTGTGTGGTGTGTGTGTGTGTGTGTGTTGCGCGCGCGCGCGCGCGCGCGTGTGTATTGTGCGCGCGTGTGCAGTGCGTGCGTGCGTGCGTGCGCACGCGTATGTGTGTGTGTGTGTGTGATCTTGTGAACCACTTTCCAATTTTCATATCATGCTATGCTTGAATCTCTCTCCGTTCAACCTTTATTTAGTAGCGCATCATCTTTTATTTCTCTCTATGATTAGTAACCTATCCCCCCCTCCCCACCTCCCCATCCCCATCCTGCAAACAGCAAGCAAGCAGCAAACAAACAAGCCATGAAGGCCTTCCCGTCAAGTGATCAAAGTGTAACATGGATCAGAAGTGAAGGATCAGTTTTCCGCTCCAACCTTGCCCTATGGACAGGTCCAGATTCCAAACCTTCTACCTGCAGCTTTACTCCGGCCACTACAACGTGTTTCAAAATTCAGCCGCTCGCCTTATCTTCAGGTGCCCAAACAGCATCATACTTCGGATCTCTTGAGGAAATTGCACTGCCTCAAAATCGAGCACACAATTCAGTGCAAGTCGGCCTGTCTACGTTATAAGGTTATCACAGATAAGCGCCTACCTATCTCTCTGATCGCTTCGAAATATATTTTCCTAAACGTTCCCCTCCGTTCTTCCTCTGATGACCGAATTTTTTCGAATTTTCCCTCATATAACCGAAAGCAGCACAGTTCGAGAGCATTCTCATTTTCTGCGGCAATACGCTGGAATTCACTAACCTGTTCATCTCCGTCATGCCCCTTCCTTCCCGACTTTTAAGTGCATATCTGTTCAAACGCCAGTTGCAGGATACCACCTGAAATATTACTAAATTACTACATGTCACTTGCACACTTTGCTCGCGTACAAATGAACTGTTCGCCGGTCATATAGTGTGTTTATATTATGCAACATTATGTTTCCAGTGTGTGTGTGTGTGTGTGCGCGCGCGCGCGTGTGTGTATGTTGTGTGCGCGCGCAAGTGTGCTGTGTGCGAGCATGTGTGTGTGTGTGTGTGTGTGTGTGTGTGTGTGTGTGTGTGTGTTTATGACTCGTGAACGCAGAATTGTGTGTGTGTGTGTGTGTGTGTGTGTGTGTGGTGTGTGTGTTTCTGCTTATATATATATATATATATATATATGCTGAATTTTTAAAAACTTGTAAAGCGCCCTGTAGCCTACGTCGTTAGGATGGGCGCTATAGAATTGTCCTAATTATTACAATCAGATTTACGTCAAATTGGACAGGTCCAGATTCCAAACCTTGCCATAACCAGATTAACGTCAAATCGGACAGGTCCAGGTTCCAAACCTCGCCATAATCAGATTGACGTCAAAGGGGACCGGTCCTGACCAGCAGTGTCAGAAACCGGTCGAAGCTGTCTAAGCAGACATCTCGACCACCGGCAGTGACGCCGTGCCGGGCGCCCCCTGGGTCCGAGGCTGAGCCCCGCCCTGGGCCTCTGCAAAAAGGCCCTGCGTGTACCCTGTGCAGCTGAACACGAAGACGTCCGTGCAGGGGGAATCGGGAGGGGAGGGTTCCAGACACCCGAAGAAGTCGACGTTGTTGGGTCTCAGGCAGTTTGGCTTCAGCACCCAGTAGGTGTTCAGGCAGGTGAGCCCCAGGGAAGCGGGCCGGGGTCCGTGCAGGAGATGTGGGAAAAAGGAAGGCTCGGGTCTGAGGAACGGAAAGAGGGACGTGAACACGCGAGGAAAATAACGCTTGGAAACAATAGCATAGAGAGCGGTGCCGGTTTCCTGGGATTAAACAGAAGTCTCGTCAAGTAACAGGCCTACAGTCATAAGAGTTAGCTTGGTCAATGGAAAACAATAGCATAGAGAGCGGTGCAGGTTCCTGGGATTAAACAGAAGTCTCGTCAAGTAACAGGCCTACAGTCATAAGAGTTAGCTTGGTCAATGGAAAACAATAGCATAGAGAGCGGTGCAGGTTTCCTGGGATTAAACAGAAGTCTCGTCAAGTAACAGGCCTACAGTCATAAGAGTTAGCTTGGTCAATGGAAAACAATAGCATAGAGAGCGGTGCAGGTTTCCTGGGATTAAACAGAAGTCTCGTCAAGTAACAGGCCTACAGTCATAAGAGTTAGCTTGGTCAATGAAAACAATAGCATAGAAAGCGGTGCCGGTTTCCTGGGATTAAACAGAAGTCTCGTCAAGTAATAGGCCTACAGTCATAAGAGTTAGCTTGGGTCAATGGAAAACAATAGCATAGAAAGCGGTGCCGGTTTTCCTGGGATTAAACAGAAGAAGTCTCGTCAAGTAATAGGCCTACAGTCATAAGAGTTAGCTTGGTCAATGGAAAACAATAGCATAGAGAGCGGTGCCGGTTTCCTGGGATTAAGAAGAAGTCTCGTCAAGCAATAGGCCTACAGTCATAAGAGTTAGCTTGGTCAATGGAAAACAATAGCATAGAGAGCGGTGCAGGTTTTCCTGGGATTAAACAGAAGTCTCGTCAAGTAATAGGCCTATAGTCATAAGATTTAGCTTGGTCAATGGAAAACAATAGCATAGAGAGCGGTGCAGGTTTCCTGGGATTAAACAGAAGTCTCGTCAAGTAATAGGCCTATAGTCATAAGATTTAGCTTGGTCATGGAAAACAATAGCATAGAGAGCGGTGCCGGTTTCCTGGGATTAAACAGAAGTCTCGTCAAGTAACAGGCCTACAGTCATAAGAGTTAGCTTGGTCAATGGAAAACAATAGCATAGAGAGCGGTGCCGGTTTCCTGGGATTAAACAGAAGTCTCGTCAAGTAACAGGCCTACAGTCATAAGAGTTAGCTTGGTCAATGGAAAACAATAGCATAGAGAGCGGTGCCGGTTTCCTGGGATTAAACAGAAGTCTCTCGTCAAGTAACAGGCCTACAGTCATAAGAGTTAGCTTGGTCAATGGAAAACAATAGCATAGAGAGCGGTGCCGGTTTCCTGGGATTAAGAAGAAGTCTCGTCAAGTAACAGGCCTACAGTCATAAGAGTTAGCTTGGTCAAATGAAAACAATAGCATAGAGAGCGGTGCAGGTTTCCTGGGATTAAAAAGAAGTATCGTCAAGTAATAGGCCTACAGTCATAAGAGTTAGCTTGGTCAATGGAAAACAATAGCATAGAAAGCGGTGCCGGTTTCCTGGGATTAAAAAGAAGTCTCGTCAAGTAATAGGCCTGTAGTCATAAGAGTTAGCTTGGTCAATGGAAAACAATAGCATAGAAAGCGGTGCCGGTTTCCTGGGATTAAAAAGAAGTCTTGTCAAGTATATACAGTTAGTAGACAGTCATAAGAGTTAGCTTGGTCAATGGAAAACAATAGCGTAGATAGCGGTGTCGGTTTCTACGGATATAAAATAAGTCTCATCAAGTATACAATGATCTGAGTATGCACATCAGTGTGCAATGGAAATCTACGCCATTCATCCTGTGCATGTACGCGTGAGTATTGATGTTTCACCTGACAACTAAAGCATGAGACGCATGTACAAACTGAAGGAAAATCAACAGCACAATTGGGAAATCTATGAGACAAAGTGTAATGATATTCATGAAAAGATTGTTTTTGTTTTTTTTTTTTGTTTCACTAGTTATTTTTGTGTGGAAATTTATAAGACAAAGTGTAATGATGTTCATGAAAAATAGTTTTTTCATTTATTTATTTTATCTTTTTGGAAATCTATAAGACAAAGTGTAATCATGTTCATGAAAAAAAAAGAGTTTTGCTCTTACTCATCATATACTTCCTTTTTGGAATTCTATAAGACAAAGTATAATGATGTTCATGAAAAAAAAAAATTTCATTATTCACGTACTTTCTTTCTGGAAATCTATAAGACAAAATGCGATGATGTTTACGAAAAAAAAAAATTTTTCTTTACTGATCATGTACTTTCTTTTTTTGGATATCCATAACACACAGTGTAATGATGTTCATGTAAAACTTGTTTTCACTTTACTAAGCATGTACTTTCTTTTTAGAAATCTGTGAGACAATGTATAACGGTGTCCATGAGAGAATAGTCCTATTTTACAGATCACATTCTTTCTTTTTGGAAATCTATGACATAAAGTGTAATGATGTTCATGAAAAAAAAGATTTTATTTTACTCATCATGTACTTTCTTTTTTTAACCTATAAGACAAAGTGTAATCATGTTCATGCAAAAGTAGTTTTGATCTTACTTATCATGTATTTCTCCTTTGGAAATCTATAAGACAAAGTGTAATGATGTTCATGGGAAAAAAAAAAAAAATTTCACTAACCGCGTACTTTCTTTTGGAATCTGTAAGACAAAATGCGATGATGTTCATGAATAAAAAAATTTCCCTTTACTAATCATGTACTTTCTATTTGGATATCTATAAGACAAAGTGTCATGATGCTCACGGGAAAAAAATGTTTTTATTTTACTGGGCATGTACTTCTTTTTGGAAATCTGTAAGACAAAAAAAAGAGAAAAAAAATTTTACTTTACAAATCATGTATTTTCTTTTTGGAACTATTTCTGAAAAAAGCTGTAACAATGTTTTTTAAAAAAATGATTCTATTTCACTAAGTATGTATTTTGTTTGGAGGAAAAAAAATGTGGACTGTTACTGGCAAGTAATACAGAACTGAACTGAACTAAACCTTTGTGTTCAAAATGGTACGCTGTTGCTGAAGAGATCGATTTCAAGCTGGTGTTAGCCAATGTCGACAGCTGCTCGGATCAGTTGATACTGACCGGACCAAGCATTTCGGACGGCTGTGCAGACCTAGTGACTCTCCCCTTCGCCCTGACAGTAGTGACAATGGACACGTCTTGGTTTAGCCGACTTCTTCATGTAGCCTTCTGAGCAGATCAAAACCGGTCCGTAAAAACTTTATTATTATTTTTTTTTTCTTACAGGGTATTGTTTGAAATATACCGTCAGTTTTCTTGAACAAAAAAAAAAACCAACGGGATGCCAAGTTAAACACTGATTGAGGGGCGTGCTGCATGCATGCTGGCTGACCTGAAATCGCGTCAGCATCCATCAAAGCAGATAACCGGACTGACTGCCATGTCCGACTCTATACACAAAACCGTTGGACGAAGCGCCGATTCCATTGCAAACGTTTCGGTCATTTTCAAAGGGCAATCGAGTCAGTCCAGTTTCCGATGTGTATGCCTATGCGTGTGTGTGTGTGTGTGTGCGTGTGTGTGTGTGTGTGTGTGTGTGTGTGGTGTGTGTGTGTGAGAGAGAGAGAGAGAGAGAGAAGAGAGAGAGAGAGAGAGAGAGAGACAGCGCAGGATTTAGATAAATATTGTGGACGGGGAGGGGGGGGGGGGGGGGGGGAACAAACTGCGTGTGGGTGTGGTGTGTGTGTGTGTGTGTGTGTGTGTGTGTGTGTGTGTGTGTGTGTGTGAGAGAGAGATGAGGAGAGAGAGAGAGAGAGAGAGAGAGGAGAGAGAGAGAGAGAGAGAGAGAGAGAGTACAAGGAAAACAGCTCTATAATAACACAGGAATTCGCTGGCATCCATAGTCAGATGCATGCAAACGTATGATAACACACACACGCGCGCGCGCGCGCGCACACACGCACACACGCTTACATACGAGCGCGCGTGCGCTCACACACATTCATTCACATATACACACACAAACGCGGGCTCTCCCGTGTATTCACGCAGGCAGGTTGGCACGCTCGCATGCACACACACACACACACACACACACCACACACACTCTCTCTCTCTCTCTCTCTCTCTCTCTCTCTCTCTCTCTCTCTCTCTCCACAACATCGCCCCAGCCGTCATATTCCTACCAACATCAACTGGCATGCCAGCAGACGAGCGATCCGACAGGTAGAATGGTTCTTACCGATCAAATCCCAGAATCTTGCACACCTCTGCCACCTCCACGAGGTTGTGAACATAACACAAAAAGCGCGAGTCAAAAGTGTTAATTGTTACGCCAAGCAGCACGGCCATTTTCCCCGTCTCCTGCAAACACACACACACACACACACACACACACACACACACACACACACACACACACACACACACACACACACACTCACACTTCATCTCTTTCTGACCATCTACAGTGGTGTGTGTGTGTGTGTGTGTGTGTGTGAGAGAGAGAGAGAGAGAGAGAGAGAGAGAGAGAAGAGAGAGAGAGAGAGAGAGAGACAGAGAGAGAGAGAGAGAGAGAGAGTAAGTAGAAGCAAAACAGCTCGTATAGTATCACCGCAATCGCTGGCATCCATAATCAGACCCATGCAAACATCACATCACACACACACACACACACACACACACACACACACGCACATGCACGCACGCATATACATACACACGCGTTCTCAAGCACGCGCAGGCGCGCGCGCACACACACACACACACACACACATTCATCAAGATTCTCTCTCTCTCTCTCTCTCTCTCTCTCTCTCTCTCTCTCTCTCTCTCTCTCAGCGGACACACACACATAGATGCACGCATGCACGGGCTCGCATTACGGGCTCACACACACACACACACACACACACACACACACACACACACACACACATATACACACAGGCACGCGCAGGCAGGCAGGCAGGCACATACGAACGCACACACACTCTCGCATTTTCACCATCCCTTTTCCATTCCCTCCCTTCCCACATGCAAACACATACACACACAGACACCACACACAGCGCACACTCGCGTGTGCATCCGGTATCCGTATCATACACATACGCGCGCGCGCACACACACACACACACACACACACACACCATGCGCGCATTCTGCGCGCGCATTCTCTCTCTCTCTCCTCTTCTCTCTCTCTCTCTCTCTCTCTCTCTCTCTCTCTCTCACCTCTGACGGCAGCAAGATCACTGGTCAGCCCTGGCAATAGCGCACTGAGGTTACCGAGCTGACCGGTCAGTGAGGTCCTCAGCTCGTCCACCCGGCTGTCCAGCTCCTCGACTTTTTCCTCTGCTGCTCTTGGATCGCCTCGCATGTCGCTGCTTTCTTACCTGATTGGACAGATTGTCGGCTTCGACTGATGCCATGATAATCACAACCAATCTGGCACCTGATCAGACAGATCGTGAGTTTGACATGGTGTTCTGACCACCTTCTCACCTGTCACTTTGACATGGTGTTCTAACCACCTTCTCACCTGTCAGTTTGACATGGCGTTCTAACCACCTTCTCACCTGTCAGTTTGACATGGTGTTCTCACAACCACCTTCTCACCTGTCAGTTTGACATGGTGTTCTAACCACTTTCTCACCTGTCAGTTTGACATGGTGTTCTGACCACCTTCTCACCTGTCAGTGTGGCATGGTGTTCTAACCACCTTCTCACATGTCAGTGTGGCGTGATTATCACATTTTTTTTTTTTTTCACCCGATCAGACACATCGTCGGTTTGGCATTGTTTTATGGTGTTTAAAATCACTTTCTCAACTGGTCACATCGATCATCGGTTTTTTGAAATGAGGTCATAGCGATTACAACCAGTATCTCACATTGTCACGCGGATCATCCGCTGGGCATTATGTCATGGTATTATGAACACTTCCTCACCGGATCAGACAGATCATCTGTTTCGCATTGTGTCAAGGTGGGTATATAACCGCCTCCTCACCCGTTCACACACAAATCATCATTGTGTTGTATTACCATGGATCATTTTCTCGCTTTACAAACAGATCTTGTTATTTGGGAGTGTGTCGTGAAAATCATAACCACTTCCTCACCTGAACAGACGGATGGTGGGTTTGGTGGTGCGTCACGATGATTATAACCTTTTTTCATGCCATTTGTCAATTCTGCGCTCAGTCATTGTGATGAAAACAACCATATCAGAGAAAAACAAAGCAGAAAGTCTGCAAGCTGCAGCTGACATCAACGACATGAAGCCATTTCACGAGGGCCTTCGCACCACCCACTGACCCAAGGACTATTGCATCTGTTAGCACCCTTCGGTATTTCTGACC
>JADBJO010008313.1:77142-79642 GCA_016801955.1 Conus betulinus | reverse complement strand
TCAGCTCTTTCCTTTAGCTTAGTTGAAGTTAGCGACAGTAAAACAGATCTTGAATCAACACACAAAAGAATTCATAATATAATCATGGGAAGGTTTGCAATATGCCTTTAAGGCCATGAGAATAGCTACCAGCTCTGCAGAGAAAATGGAATGGCCTTTTCCAACATGGTAAGCTTGTTCTTTCTTTAAGCCAGGAATAACAAATCCAGCACCAGCATTTCCATCATTAATCACTGAACCGTCTGTATATACCTCCAAATGGTTCGGATATAGAGCTTCAACATGCGATCGAAAAGAAAAATGCTGCATAGTGAGGGCTATTTTCTTTTTTCAAAATACCATAGTCAACATCAAAATTTGCTTTCATGAATTCCCATCAAGGAATGGGAGAGAATGGCGGGCACCTACATATATCTTTATCGTTTATTCCTGATTTGCTTTGAATATCTGAAGTGTAAGTGGCAATTGTTGTCAGTGATTTTATTTCTCTTGCCCTTTTCGAAAAGTGAATATCGGATCTTCATGTTCTTTCTACTTCATTAAAATGATCAACAGAGCTACTTCTTAGAACATATTTAGCAGCAGCTAGCCTGCGATAATCATCTAGAGGTATAACTCCTGCTTCTTTATATGTAGCTAGAGCTGGAGCATGAACAGGTATACCCAATGCTAATTTATACGCCTTTGAGTCCACATATTGCAATTTCTTCAGTAAATAATTTGGAGCCGTAAAATATATTTCCTGTGCATTTGAGAGTTTTGACCTGACTAGGGCTATCGCGAGGTGAATCAAACATGAAGTGTGTGTGTGTGTGTGTGTGTGTGTGAGGCAGAGAGAGAACACGAAACTTGTAAAACGTTCTGTTTCGTCACTTCTAGGACTCCCAGTCGGCTTTGTGATTCGTGGGCGAAGTGGGAGTGGCAGCTGTCGCGGGCCCGCCAGACGTCACACAGCCGACTTCACTCAGGCTAATACTGCCGGCAGAGTACACGCTCAGCGAGTGAACCGTCTTTCGTAGGGCGTACCGTCTTTGGTCAAACATACGTTCCTTCTCATGAGGCTACTTGAGGAGATAAAAGACAAACGTTCTAGCACTTGACCCCCCCCCCCCCCCCCCCCCTCCCCCCCCCACCACCACACAAAAAAAGTCCCAGCCAAAGGCAGAAAGACAGACGGACTGAGACAAAGAGCACACGACTCACCGTAAGCATATGCGTAGCTGGGATAAACAGACTGAACACCGACACACCCTGGGGTGTGCTTAGATGTAGGTGTAGGTGTCGCAGGCCTTGGGTCTGGGTGTGTGATCATAGCGGGACCTTCCTCGGTAGGGTCTGTAGGCCCCGTAAGTATGGCCCGGGCCGAAATCCCTGTATCCGTAGCGGTAGTCATCATAGCCGTAGGTTGAGCCGTAGTTCCCGTGGTCATAGCCATTGGGTCCGTGTCCATGGTATGCTATCGGTCTATCGTAATCGCCGTAGCCTGCATGAAATCGGTCACGTGTAAAAGAAGCTCCATAGCCATAGCCACTGTAGTCTAGAAGGAGCAGGAAAAGCCAAGAGTAAAAAAAAACAACAAAAAACCAGCAAATGATATATCATGCAATGCTTTCGATAGAATTAATCATTATATCTAACATACATAAAATGTACAACAATGGGCAAAGGGCAAGATGCTTGAATATTCATTTGAAAAGCGAAACTTATTCGTCCTCTCGGACGATTAATATTCGATGCGTGCATAGGTGAGCGAGTACCGATTCATCATGGCAACCTCCTGCAAAAGACACGAGAGTTTGAAAAAAAACAATAAATGAACTTACTATGGACAGCAAGAGCGCGTCTCTTTTCATCTGAATGTGTGATACGATACATGTTATTATGTTTAAATGAAATCGATCTGAATCTATTTGCTTTGGTATTATCTTAAATAAATGTCAGCGAACCTCCGAGAGAAACGTGGACAAATGAGTCACAAGGTATTATCGTTTCCTTAATTAATCCCCGTCTTAGCAGCTGTTCTTTAGGCCTGTGGTACTGAGACGTTGGTCCAGTTGATGAGAAAAATTGTCGTTAGTACCTTCTTTCTTTATGGTTTAACAGTCTGCACTATTTCCTTTATCGTGCCACCAGATCCCAGTAACGTTTCTGCTGCTGTCCTGGCTCGCAGGTTAATGTTTTGTTTCTCAGTTGATTCTTCTGCAACCCTCTTCCTGCTGAACTGACTTGGCTCCGAGCTTCTGCAGCTCTTCAGTTCGGGGGAGGTCTGCAGTTTTCCTTGTCCCTGTAGAAATGGTTCCTTAAGCGGATTATACAAGGCTGACTTGAACTCAGCGTAATGATAGTGGCCTCTTTTCGGCGTGTGCTGACAGTGGCAGTGTTCTCATCTGTCTAAGCTCCAAAGACTTCCAGCTTAGCCTTCCATTAGTTCCATCTCAGCAGTGGCCTGCAGTCCTCATGGTAACAGCTGATATCAACGGTGATTTTCACAGGCCTGTGG
>JADBJO010008313.1:67142-72142 GCA_016801955.1 Conus betulinus | reverse complement strand
AATGTGTGTGTGTGTGTGTGTGTGTGTGTGTGTGAAGGCATTCAGGAAAACGTGATGAAAATAAAATTGATAGGGATAAATGGGTGTGTGATGTGCCGTCTTCAATCTAATGTCTGTTCATGTTATGTGACCTTAGAAAAAAAAAAAAGAACGTAGCAACAATGGAAATTAAACCAAGTAACATCAAAACAAAGATACATCTGCATCTCATTACTAGGAAGTAAAAAATCGAACTCTGAGTTAATGCTAATCCAAAGTCACATATTGGTGAGAAATCATTTAAAATTTCATCCAGGGAAGATTCAGATAAAGCACACAAAACTTTTTTCAGCTGTTTACATCTTAGAAATATATACATGTTTCATATTTTTTCACAACAAATGCATTTTATGTCATTAGTAAATTTCATTTAAATTAAAAGTATTAAGTCTGTAAATCAAAGAGGTCACTGACCTTAAATGATACAAGCCATGTAAATATATACATGCAAATAATTTTAAGACGGAGAGAAACCAAGTGTAGGTAAGTTTAAAAAGCAGTCCTTCAGATTTCTGAAGGACTTAAAGTAAAAGTGCATCTGCTTTAAAAGATAAACAAACAAACAAAAAAGGAATAATATTGGAGTTGTTATGAGACTGCAGAAAAAGAAGCGTAGATGAATTTGCGGGTAGCCTACGAAAAACAAAATTTACCTGTTCAGAACGCAAGTGTGTCCTTTAAAATTATATGCACTGTAAGTGGGACGGTTTTTGATGTTTGTTCACATTCAGTGTGGAAGTTGAAGCTATTTGGAACGAGGGTTTGATATCATTTCTGTTTATGAAAGTCCCACATCAATCCGTCAGTCGCTGAACCTTCAGGCCGGTGGGGCAGTGTTAAGTATTTTAAAATCGGCATTTTCTAAAAAGCAATATTTACTCCTTATGATTTTTTTTTTTTACCCATGTTACTAACCCTCATACGACATGCATTTTTACTCATCCGCCTTTCGTTTTTTACACAAGTTTTAGTCCACAGGCATTTTATGAAAAAACTCCTTACTATCCCATTTACTGGACGCTCATATTTGTTTTGTATGACACACTTTTCATGACAGTAGAGGAAATAACCGATTTCGGAGTTTTTTCCCTGTTTATATTGAGGTGTTTCTCATCAGCAGTTCACTAGGATCCAGCAGCAAGCCTGTTAAGCTCTTCACAGAGCGAAACAACTGTTGGTTGATGGTACTGCTGGCCACTTTGGAGGAACAATGTAGCTCACAGAGCACTCACTGAAGAATTCACACACACACACACACACACACAACACACACACACACGCACACACACACACCTTGATGGGTGGAGTGGAATGGACGTGAAGCACAGGCGAAGACAGGTAAGGTAAGGTAATGTTGCTTATAGCCCAGCCGACCGCAAAGGGCCACATCAGGGCTGTCACCACGTTAAAATCAACTCACAACTAATCAAAACAAAACAAAACAAAACAAAACAAAATTTTCACACATCCACACATCTCTTTAAAACACATCTTCCAAAAAAGGCTAAGACAGGCAAAGGAACCAAGGGACTGCTGGCAGTGAAAGAAGACGCGAAAGGAAACGGAAGCAGAGTTTCCTCCCATTATTCTTTCCCGAGCGATCCGATAATGGGACCCGGGCTGATTCCAGCCTAGCACTGAGACGACAAACGCGGACAGCACGTGGCTGCAGACGTATCAAGCCCCGCGAGGCTGAAACTGCAGAGATATGGGCTTTCTCTGGGCTGCTGCTGAGAAAACTGCGGATGATGACCAAGATAGTTTCGACGACACTGTCAATTCCATGGTTATCAGTCACTTGAATAGACCTAAAGAGGCCACTGCATTACATAATACAGTTGGACGAAGGAGAGATGAAGAGTGAAGCGGAAAGGGCTGGTATCAGTTGAAAACATTTATCTCTTTTTCCATGTAAAACGTCCCTGCATTCATTCTTGGCATGACGTTTACAAGTAGGTGTATAGGCATTACAGACATCACACTGGACTATGAGAGACAAAGTACACGAACAAACATTTTTTCTCTCCCGACACTCCGAGTAGAGTCATCGGGCACCACACTGATGAAACTTAAAAACGCGTAGATAAAGCATGCTCCCAATTCGTAAGCGCTAAATTTTAAGTAAGTGTTTGCTGGACAAACAAGACAGAAAATCAAAAACAAAATTACCGACTGGCAAGATCAGAGCGTCTACTTGTTTAGTTACTACTGCTGCTATCCCTCCTCCTCGACATGCTGCTACTAGTACCACTAGTACTACTACCACCACTACTACTGCTGTTGCTGTTGCAGCCACTATTGCTGCCACTATTTCTGCATCTGGTGCTTATACCACCACCACTACAACAGCAACAACTCGGCCCTCTTCCGCAGAGGACTTAACAAATAATGCTAACGTGGTCAATATAGGTCCTCATCAATTTAAGTTATATGTACTGAAAATCAGTTGTTATCACTATTATCATTATTATGAATACTTATATAGCGCATATCCTCGGTTAGAGACCAAGCTCTAAGCGCTTTACAATCCACACTCGTTTACACAACGGGCTGCCTACCTGGGTAGTGCCGACTGATGAGTTGCCAGCTGGCGCTTCATTCAGTCGTTTCCCGTGTCATCCAGTCAATATCGTTCAATATCATTCACTCAATTTCCTTACTTCCTTTATTCTTTCAATTTCTTACGCAGGGTGCATGCTATGTGTAACGTGTCATCCATACCTACGGCCAAACTGGCCTTCTCTTCCGAAAGTTGGTGATGGGATTTTACGTGTATGCAAGATGTTATGCGTGCGTTCACATACGGAACCTCGGTTTATAGTTTCATTCGAAGGACTGTATGGGAAATGGGGTCAGAACCAATGTTAACTTCGATGGAAAAATCCCCCTGTACCGAAACGGCCCGGCGGAGATTCGAACCTGCAACCTCAGAATCACCAAGATTACGAGTCCAGCGCTCTACCACTGAGCTATTCCAGCCCCCGTGGAAATTGCGATCGATTTTTAGCGATGAATTGTTGAATCGTATATCAGAAATATTTCAAATCACACTGAACAAACAAACACAACTCTGCGTATAACAGTTATGCGCGTTTAAAATGATTTAAGAAAGAGAAAACTAACAAAAAAATATAGTCACCTTCTTGTCTTCCGGCAGAAGACTTTCACTGAAGTCAACCTCAGTATATACGCGTTGGCTGGAGAGCTGTGTGCATTATATTTGCCATTCGTTCATTTAGTAGTTAGCCTAAAGCAACGCCAACATTAGCAAACTTAATGAGATGCAATGACTGGAAGTGATTTGAAGTCAGTATCCAAGCATTTGCTTTCTTAGGTGGGTTTGGTTTTCTATTTGCATATATGTATTAACTGCTGAGTTACAATTTTTTTTAACGAAGTTTAAAGACACTTGCGATCGATCGTGTACACACACACACACACACACACACACGCGCGCGCGCGCGCGCACGCACGCACACACACACACACACACACACACACACACACACACACACTCTTTCACACACACATACACACACACACACACACACACACACACACACACACACACACACACACACACACACACACACACACACACACACGCACACACACACACACACACATGCGCGTGCGCACGCACGCACACCCCCCCCCCCCCCCCCCCCCCCCCCCACACACACACACCAAAGCGGCCATTTTTCTCAGAAAGTGGCAATTGAAAATACTTTGTGCAAAGGCATGTTTTATTACTAGTTGCAAAGTGAGGCGACTGCAGGCAGAGAGCTAAACAAATTTGAAAAATCATTCGTGAGGCTCCGCCGAATAGCTTAGACAAACGAATCACAAGATAAAACACGACGCGTTTTGACCTCTTAGGTCTTCTTCAGGCAAGATACACAACACTCAGGACAACGAAAATAAGCAGGCAATCACTCGACTTATTTTCGTCCCATTCGGCGCAAAATGGGCGTTGAATCTTGTGATCGCCCACACTGCGCCGAATTGGATGAAGATAAGTGATTGCTTGCTCATTTTTCATTGTCCTGAGTGTTGTGTATCTTGCTGAAGAAGACCTTAAAGGTCGAAACGTGTCGTGTTTTCTCTGTGATTTGTTGTTTGTCTACGTTCTTCGTCGGAGCCTTATTAACATTTTTCAAACATGTTTTATTACTTTTCTTGTAACGCCAGAAGCAGCTTAATTTATCGTCAGGACAGCTGTAAGGACGACTATGAGCAGAACGATAAAGCTGGGAGTTATCTGAAAAGAAATGATAGGTCTACTCCAAGTCAGATTCGGTGGTGAACATGACACGTGCGAAAGTGCAAGCGTTGAATTTTGCGGGACACCAACCGTATTGTAGTTCTGATGCTGCAGATCTAATAACATTTACAATGACACACGGAATGCAGTTTTCGAATCTGATGTAAGCCATCTGAGAACCGTCCCAATGGAATTTTTTAAAAAAGTTTTTGTCAATCTTGTGAGTAGAACGTCATGATCAATGACGTAAAAAGTAGCGACTTATCCATCAGCGACAGAATCAATACACGCTTGTTATCAGCTGCCTGTAACAGATCATTTACAACTCACAATAATGAGGTCTCAATGCAGTGATGTTCACAACAGGTTGACTGAAGGGGCTGAACGATTGTTTTTTTTTTTTTTTTTTTTTTAAAAATGGGTCAACAGCTGGGAGCGACCAACCCGTTCAAAGGCCTAGAAAAGGAATGGCAAGTTCAAAGTTGAGCAATAATTTTTGAGTTGCACAGACTCAAAGTTCGACATTTTATATGAAAATGCTTAAAACTTCGTGGCGCCACGCCAAATTGTTAAGCAATGGATTCATAATATCAGCGACTAACTCCCCGTCCAGGTTTTGATGAGTCACCGAAGATCGGATCAGTTCCTTTTCCGTTATCTTCAGTTGTTTGATTGATTTTTTTTTTTTTAATCTTTT
>JADBJO010008313.1:54642-62142 GCA_016801955.1 Conus betulinus | reverse complement strand
GAAATAGATGGATAAATATTAAGTAAGGTTATCTCATGACAAATTTATTAGGTTTTCATTAACATTTAGTTTTGTGTAATTGAGATTAGGGCCTGTATCGGGTGTGACATGACTTGACCAATACAAGCCTCTTTTCTTTACCTCAGTATTTTATTTTTCAATGGACACCTACTCTTTCTTTATTGGACGGACCTCATTTTCATGCTTTTCATTCTTCTGTCTATCTGCTGCTTTCCTCCTCCTTATCTCCCTCTTACTCTCTTCTTTTCTTTGGCCTCGACCAACTGACCACAACCCTCTGACACTGACAAACTGAAATCATGTCCCCCCAGCATGGTACTGACCCCAGCGTTAGGGCTTGCTGGTGGTTCTCTGTCGGTTCGCGGTCTGGCTGTATCCTCGGAACTTCCGGCCGGGCCTACCTCCTTCTTGGCCGCGGTGCTGGGGGAGAGGTGCTGAGGCGACGGCGGGAGGGGCGTGGTGTGCTTCCACTGCCGGCTGGGATCCAGTCCCGACTTCCATCAAGACATTATTGGATTTGGCTGACACAAGATGTGTGTGTTAGTCGTGGGAAGTGTCCGAGTGGCGTGATATTGGTCCAGGCCCCTCTCTCTCTGCATTAATCTTTTTCCTTTTTTTTTTTTTCCCCTTTCCTGAAAATTCAAGCCCTGTGGTGTGAATATTTTTTTAGATTGTCCCCATTTCTTCTTTTACTTTCTAGGGGAAAATAGAGGTGTAATTTGGGGCATCCTGGGACGGGGGCGGGCGGGGGGGGGGGGGGGGTTGTTAACATTGTTTTCTTTTATCATTATTTTCTTCGGCCCCTATCTAGTAGTTAAGCTCTCTCTGTATCTTGCTCTTCTTTCTCTTCTTCCTCCTGCCCTTCTGTTTGTCCTCTTTCTTCTGTCAGTTCTCCCCCCCCCCTTTCACTTAGTGTGTGTGTGCGCAGTGAGAGTGTGGTGTATTGTGCAATAAATATTGTCTTTGAGTGTACGTCCTGGGTCCTTGTGTTTGTGGCGAGTGTGGGTGTTGGTGCCCGATTCCGCTCTCCCTGTGGTTCGGACCGTCGGGACCCCCAGTACCTGACAGTGTGTGTGTGTGTGTGTGTGTGTGTGTGTGTGTGTGTGTGCGTGTGCGTGCGCGCGCGCGCTTGTGTATATGTGTGTGTGTATGTGTGTATGCGTGCGATATGGGGGTTTGTGTTTAAAGTGCTCTTGCGCATATGCATCTGCACATGTAAGTGTACATGTGTGTGCCTGTGTATATGGGTGCATATGCATGAGCGCGCGTGCGTGTGTGTGTGTATGTGTGTGTGTACGAGTGCACTTGTGTTTATGTATGTATGTGTGCATGCACGCATGTGTATGTGTGTGCGCACAAGCGAGAACGCGCATGTGTGCCATGTATGCTGTGTGCGTGCGCCTTTGATTATGGGAAAAGAATGTTCAGAAGATGACTTAGTCACAACCACAACAACAACACACACACACGTGCGCGCGCGCACGCACACACACACACACACGGACGGACACACCACACCAACGCATACACACTCACATCTGTGGACTCTCCAATTTACACGATGCAGACACACCAGCGCACACACGTCTACAGTATACACTGGGGTCCCCGAGACATTCAAAATCTTATCACAGTTGAAATTTATTTGAACATTTTGTGTCCGTCATTGGAAAGGCTCAGAATGAGTAAGTCTGGATGTGCGGTCACTTCCTCTCTTGATGTCCAGATCTGAAAAATAGTCTATGGTATTGTGGCTTTGCTCTTGTATAGGAAATTCTTTAGATTTCTTATCACATCAGATCGGCCAAGCTGTAATCCAGTTCTTCTCGTTGCTTTGCTTGCCAGTTTGTTTGCCTTAAACTCCTGCATGCCCAGCGCAGTAGTATATCCATACGAGTCTCTCCAACGGACGGTTGCGCATTACTTCAAACCAAGCAGCGCTTCCCATTCCACTCACTCTTTTTTCTTTTTAAAGTAGGTTCATGGAGTCAGTATCATGGTTTGTCGGTTTTTTACAATGTTTTGTGGATGCGTGCCAATGGAGTGTTTGTGTCACTACTTCTACCTCCATTGTTAGGCTTGAAGTTGTCAAACTGTAAGCAACATTGTCCTCGTGGGTAATTCGGCCATTTTGCTTCGCTATGTATCCCCAGCCTTAGGTGACGGAACCGTCAGCGTATATAAAGATATAACATCATCTGAATTTCTGCATTGTTTTGCCTTTTGGACATTCTCCACAGTGTCTTCCAAGTTCTGGAGAGATGGTAATTTGGTAAAGGTGTTCGAGGTGGTTTGGATACTTTTCCTATTCTTAGCAGATGACGGTCTGATCACCAGCCGCCGTGGCGAAGTGGTTAGCGTCGCGGACTCGCGGCTGGGAGGTCGTGGGTTCGAATCCTATCAAAAGTCATATGGGTTTTTTTTCTGCCCCGACCGGCTCCTACCCAGAGTTGAGTTTGCTGCGGACTCGCTTGGGAAGACTGGGACCACACAGTCGAGTTTTATCCACTTAATGGATGCGTTTCCGAGAGTGTTACTCAAATTTCCTGACCAACACGGCAGGTGCCTGTATCTCTCGGGCCTGGTTGACGCCGGGATATATTATGAAAGGTAGCGTAGAGCTGTACTCTACCCTGTCATGTAGTCTCAGACTGAAATGGAAATCCGTAGCATCATCTTAATCATTCTCATTCTCATCGATCAGCATTAAAAAAAAAAAGTCTCAAAATCTGTGGCCCTTCATGCCCTGCTCTCATGGTGACCTCAATTTCGATGTCCTCTCCACGTCTGTGGCCTTGGTTTAGTTCCGTCGTCGGGTTACCGGTATCGGCGAGTCCCTCCACCTTTGCTATTTTTTTTTTCGGCCTGTCACACTGTCACTCTTGCACACACGCATTCATGACAGCATTTACTCCATACGCATACGCAATCCCTCCAGTCAACCAAAAGGTGCACTACCGAATGTTTTTTCTTCTGCCCCTCTCCTCGAGGGAAAACACTTTACTAAATGAATTGAACAATTCCGACAACGTTCTATACATCTCTCTCTCTCTCTCTCTCTCTCTCTCTCTCTCTCTCTCTCTCTCTCTCTCTCTCTCTCTCTCACACACCGAGAGATATATCAAGTTACGAATCAATATGAAGAAAGACTTGCTAGATTCCTCCTCCTTGCTGGAGAAAATACACACATCCTTCAAGAACATTAAGTCATGACCTTTTACACAACATTGCATCAGAAAAAAAGCGCTCGCTTTCCGCTTGTTGAACATATTTATCAAAATCATCCGTAATGAACTGTCAACAGAGATATAAAACACAAACAGTTTATAAGTGTGAATAAAAAATAAGGCGATATACGATGGTTTCACGTTTCACAAAAACATAATAATAATACATACAAATAAAGAATTAAATTTCCGGTGTAAACATAAAAATGGCTAACTAAAACGGAAAGATATAAAACCTAAGGAATGTATCTTTCCAAAACCCAACTAAGGTATTTTTTTCCCAAAACTAATTTGTTTTCGAAAATGGCTATCAATTTGGAATTAAAAAAAAAAAAACAAAAAAACAAATGAAGTTCAATGCTAGACTCTTGTTTCTTTCCCTAGGAAAGGAAAAAACAATACTACTATTTTTTTTTGTGCAAATAAATTTTATAAAGTTAGAGTTATTAATGCTTCTTGTTAGTCTTTCTTTCTTGCTTAATTTCAAATGAAAGCACACACAACGAATGTATCGTCTTTTACGATAAATGAAAATGAATTTGCAAAACAAATGGAATCGCAAACAATTAAAAGGAGGGGGAGGAAACACAAACCAGCGGAAATCCTACCTAGAAGATGAAAATGTTGAAAAGAAAACCAGATAGAAACTTCTTGTAAAGGAGGAATAGAAATGTTGAAAAAAGGGATGAAAAGTAAATGAAAGGATACACAGGTTCGGAATAGTGAGATTAAATCAAGAAAAAGCAAAAGGGGCCCTCAGACTGCACCCTAGTGGTCACCGTCTCCCGTGAACCTGGAGACGGGGGGGGGGGGGGGGGGGGGGGGGGGGATTATACACAATATACACAACACTATATAGTAATAATACAAAATAAGCAATCAATCAATAAATGCACAATCACCCAAACGCAAAGAAAATATCACAACACAAAAAAAAAAAAAAAAAAAAAAAAAAAATGAAATCAAAAGAAAATATTTATTATTAGGAGTTTTCCCCGCACTTGTCAACCTCTGTCCTGTTGAAGGAGGCAAGGTCGGTTCGAACTCTGGGAAGAGGGGACTGTTTGAAATGAAACGATAGGACAGAGAAAGAAACAAAAAAAAATAAATAAAAAAAACGTAATAAGGGGCGATCACGGCTGCTCCCACTCTTGAACTAGTCGCTCAACGTAGCGAAAAGCGGTGGGGCTCACCGATCTGCGAAAAGGGCAAATAGGGATGGTGGTACGGCTGCTCCCACTCTTGAACTAGTCGCTCAATGTAGCGAAAAGCGGTGGGGCTCACCGATGCAGGAAAAGGACAAATAGGGACGATCACGGCTGCTCCCACTCTTGAAACTAGTCGCTCAATGTAGCGAAAAGCGGTGGGGCTTACCGGTCGGGGGGTCGGGGGGGGGGGGGGGGGGGGGGGGGGGGGGGGAATAAGGGACAAACAAAGTAAAACAGTAGCAAATCTCAAGAGTCAGAAAGCAGAGAGAAGTCCTCACTCGCACTGAAAAATTCTCTCACGCACACAAATAGAAAAGAAAAACAAATGCAAACATTATACGCAATAAATAATTTAACCAATTTCTTTTTTTTCCATCAGAGACCAGAGTGTACAAATAGAAATGTTTACATTCAACTTTTTCTTCCTCAACCCCCTGAGGGTACAAATCAAAATCCTTTCCTCCCCCGAGGGCACAAATACATTTTTTTCCCAGGGGGACAGCATTTACTCCATACGCATACGCAATCCCTCCAGTCAACCAAAAGGCGCACTACAGAATGTTTTTTCTTCTCCCCCTCTCCTCCGTGGAAATTACCTTACTAAATGAAATGAACAATTCCGACAACGTTCATCACACTCCAGTATTTATCAAACAAATTCTATACATGTTCTCTCTCTCTCTCTCTCTCTCTCTCTCTCTCTCTCTCTTCACACATTGATATATCAAGTTACGAATTAATATGAAGAAAGACTTGCTAGATTCCTCCTCCTTGCCGGAGAAAGAATACACACATCCTACAAGAATATAAAGTCATGGCTTTTACACAACATTGGCCCAAGATCCAGACCAGGAACCAGCCGCCGTGGCGAAGTAGTTAGCGTCGCAGACTTTCGGCTGGGAGGTCGTGGGTTCGAATCCCATCAGAGTCATGTGGGTTTTTCTGCCCCGACCGGCTCCTACCCAGAGTTGAATTTGCTGCAGACTCAACTGGGAAGACTGGGACCACACAGTCGAATTTCATCCACTTAAATGGATGCGTTTCTGAGAGTGTTGCTCAAATTTCCTGACCAATACTGCAGGTGCCTGTGTCTCTCGGGCCTGGGTTGACGCCGGGATATATTATGAAAGGAGGCGTTGAGAACAGCCCTGTCATGTAGTCTCAGACCGGCATGGAAATCCGTAGCATCATCTTAATCATCCTCATTCTCATCGATCAGCATTTAAAAAAAAAAAAGTCTCAAGTTCTGTGGCCCTTCATGCCCTGCTCCCAATGGTGACCTCAATTTCGATGTCCTCTCCACGTCTGTGGCCTTGGTTAGTTCCGTCGGGGGTTACTGGTATCGGCGAGTCCAGGGGGGCTGTCGTTGGACGGACGTGGTGGCGCCCTCCGGGAGAGCTCACTCACGCTGGCTCCACGACTAAATCATTGTCAGTAGGGGGCTTAGTAGGTGGTGTCCTGCGTATGTTAGATCAGAACAGGCGCCACTGAACACCATCGAAATGACTCGGCAGCAGTGCAGTGTCTCCTCCGGTGGGTTTCCTCTTGACGACTTGACATAAACTGCTCCCTGTGGATTGCCGGGGCTGCGGCGGGGCCGATCGGGCTGCGGCTGTGGACGTGGTGCCGGAATGAGCAGCGTGGGTGCACTGCCTCTAAGGTGGCGCAAAGGTTGAGAAAGCAAAAAAAAAAAAAAAAATCATCCAGACCAGGTGAATAAACAATTCATACCATCATGATGCCATACTTACATCGGAAAAAGTGCTCGCCCCATACCGTCATGATGCCCTGCCCACATCAGAAAAAGCGCTTGCCCCTTGAACTCTCCAGTCACTGGGGGAACGCTGAGATCCGACTCCTCTATCGGTGTGTTCCCCACACCATGGCCATCTTTAAACACCCGTCTCAGCACTTGGGAAAAACATGCCGTCGCAGCATCAGAGGAGAAATAGCTGACGGGGTGAAGGGTGAAGGGCTGAAACACAAACAAGGTTCGTGTAAGTAACCTGCTTCCCAATTTAATATATGAATTCTTTCTTTCTCTTCTCTTCAGGTTTTCACCTGTACCTTTCCCCCAACTATCTATGGCTCACCTGGTAATGACTGGTCAGCGGTGAGGACCCCTTGACCAACGTCCAGACAGGTTCGAGTCTTTAGGCCATCTCCTGGCTAAAACCAATCCTTTCCTCCCTCCTCCTAGCGAGTGCATATTCAGTGTTCAAAACACATGACCAGCACCTTACCAGCCCTTATTTAAACTATCTCTCAATGGTCACTTTCACCCAATGACCAATCCTCGTCTGTTTCACCGAGTAATCCTCACAGTTATCCAATTCTTTCCTCCCTCCTCCTAGCGAGTGCATATTCAGTGTTCAAAACACATGACCAGCACCTTACTAGCCCTTATTAAACAATCTCTCAATGGTCACTTTCACCCAATGACCAACCTTGTCTATTTCACCGAGTAATCCTCACAGTTATCCAATTCTTTCCTCCCTCCTCCTAGCGAGTGCATAGTCAGTGTTCAAAACACATGACCAGCACCTTATTTAGCCCTCATTAAACAATCTCTCAATGGTCACTTTCACCCAATGGACCAACCTTGTCTATTTCACCGAGTGATCCTCACAGTTATTGGGGACGCCCGCTACACTAGTCAAGCCACATGAATATTCTTCCTTTTTAGATGTGGCATGGGGGAAATGATTCATATCACTAGACTAAATGTGATGGAGCGTCACATGCCTTGATGTGAGACTACGTCACATGACACGTCTCTTTTTCTCCTTACTGTTTTGTATTATTAGACTCAATCTTTAACCCCAGAAATCTCGGGCATATATGGGCATCTCCCAGCAGACAGGGTGAGCCAACACAGAAGGTCCTGTCTCGCGTGGCCTCCCTTCCATGCATACCATGACCGAGACGGACGTTGGTTGCAGGGATGGAACATGTATAATATCGTTATTTACTATCATTATTAGCATTACATATAATTTCTATTGGTATTAGCAGGTTTATTACGCCGTTTTTAGTTTTTCATT
>JADBJO010008313.1:0-51034 GCA_016801955.1 Conus betulinus | reverse complement strand
ACAGTAGTATACAGATGTACTAAGTGGCTTATCCCACGGTATGCACGGTGGAATTTTCACATCCAGGAGACAGACAGAAAAACAGAGAAGACAGACAGAGAGCGACACACACACACACACACACAGAAAAACAGAGACAGACAGAAACAGACAGAAACAGAGAGACAGACAGAGACAAACACACAGATTTATACACAGTAGTATACAGATGTACTAAGTGGCTTATCGCACGGTATGCACTGTGGAATTTTCACATCCAGGAGACAGACAGAAAAACAGAGAAAGACAGACAGAGCGACACACACACACACACACACACACACAGAGAAAACAGACAGACAGGGAGAGACAGACAGAAACAGAGAGACAGGCAGACAGACACAGATTTATACACAGTATTATACAGATGTACCAAAGGACTTATCACATGGTATGCACTGTGGAATTCCTACATCCAGGAGACAGAAAAACAGAGAAAGACAGAGAGAGAGAGACACACACACAGACAGAAAACAGACAGGAAGAGACAGACAGAAACAGAGACAGACAGAAACAGAGAGACAAAGACAAAGAGAAACAAACAGGCAGACAGAGAGAGACACACAGAGAAACAGACAGAGACAGATTTATACACAGTATTGTACAGAGTGGCTTATCGCACGGTATGCACTGTGGAATTTTTACATCCAGGAGACAGACAGGGAGACAGAGACAGACAGAAAAACAGAGACAGAGACAGACAGAAACAGAGAGACAAAGACAAAGACAGACAGAAACAGAGAGACAGGCAGACAGAGATAGAGACACACAGAGGCAGAAACAGACAGACACAGATTTATACACAGTATTATACAGATGTACTAAGTGGCTTATCGCACGGTATGCACTGTGGAATTTTTACATCCAGTAGACAGAGAGAAAAACAGACAGGCAGACAGATAGAGAGAGACACACAGAGACAGACAGACAGCACAGACAGGCAGACATACGGCCGGCCAACCCGACGGACAGATCAACCAACCGACCGACTGACAACCAATGGACAACAGGCAAACAGATATACAGACAGGCAGACAGACAGGGAATGATGCTGACAGACAGGGAGAGAAAGGGCAGAGACGAGGGCAGTGTGTGAAAAAATCTGAAGAGTAGCAGAAAAGGGGGAAAAAAAAAAAAAAAAACTCGCACAAAACTTCGGGAGACGACAAGATTTGTAGTCAAAGAGCGCGCTATAACTGACGGAGGAACACACCTGCACACTCACAACAGTAACAACAAGAACAAACGCCGACCACACACACACACTTATATTGATTTTCCTATTGATTTTGCTTTGAAAGTTACTTTCTGCTTGATTTGTAGTGCAGTCAGGTATTTGCTTTAATCTGATATATTGATAGTGTGTGTAGGTTTGTTTATTATTCGTTTGTGTAATTGTTTTGTGATATTACACCACCCTCCGCTCACTCCCAGCCCCACCCCGTCCCTCCCTACCTACCTACACACACACACACACACACACACACACACACACACACACACACTTGTAAGCAACATGAACAAACTATCTCCCTATTTGCCCCTCTATCTCTCCTTTCTTGTTTAATATCACAGTTTTTGAAAAGACGTAAAAAAATTAAAGTACTACTCCTACTACACACACATATACACACGCGCACGCACGCACGCACCAATGCGCACGCACACACACACACACACACACAACACACACACACACACTAAATCGAACAATGAAAGGGATGCGCTTTTGCATTAGCTTTTCTCTCTCTCTCTCTCTCTCTCTCTCTCTCTCTCCTGTCTCTCTCTCTCTCTCTCCCCCCCCTGTCTCTCTCTCTCTCTCTCTCTCTCTCTCTCTCCTGTAAATGCTACTACAGATGTATAAATTTTCACATCCACAGATGTAAAGCGTTCTCTTTCTCTTTTCTATCCTCACGATTAATTCAGAATTTTTCTTCCAAAATACGGTGTCACAAAGATAATGGGAAATCACACACACACACACACACACACACACACATTCACACACACTCTCTCTCTCTCTCGCGAAGGCTATGAAAGAAAAGAAGAGGACGCGGTCAGACATGACAACAAAAGACAATGACGTACAAAGACAGTGACGTACAAAGACGAAACGAACAATCCCTAGTGCGTGCTGCAGGCTTCCGTAAGCATTCCCTTAAATGTGTGGCTCTTCGGGTACTGCTCAACTCTCGCCAGTGCTTACAACGTAAGCCACTTTGAAAAAAAAAACGAGTGAAGTGAAACGATAGCTACGTTTCCGGTGGCTCCAGATCATGAAAGTCAGGAGCCCGGCAAACCGTAATAGAAAAAAGCAGGAAAAAAATGTGTGAAATTTACACTTACTGAGACTGACCAGTGTAGCCAGCTGGATGTAATTTACATCGTCAGGCGAAACTGGAGGTACTGACCACCAAACCAACCAGGACAAAAGTAGCTTTTGAATTTATGATTTTTTCCACACCAGCGTTACATTTTTTTGCCGACTTGAACTTGTTACCCGAAGAAAACCATTTCATGTTCAGAACTTGGAAGTACAGCATAGAGAAAAACTATTCGTAATGTACTCACCGAATGCCGCTTGCCGCTGCCGCTGTTCGTAATGTACTTACCGAATGCCGCCTGCAGGTGCCAGGATGTCACGTGACGGGAAATGACGATCGGGATGCCACAGGAGCTGCAAGATGGTTAAGCTCCTCCTACCCCAACCCTAATCCTACCCCAACCCTAATCTACCCCTTCTATTTCTACCCCCTCACGACATATCAATGACAAAACTTAGTGTGCCGAGATGTGCATGTCAATTAAAAGCTGTGTAGCGTAAGCATCATATGGCTAATCTGCAGTGCGTGTGTAACAGGATAGCTTTCATTGAATGATACTAACACGTTTAACTCTCTAGCATGGGGTGCATGTCACAGAGTATTGCTAACATTCATTTGAATGATACTAACACGTTTAACTCTCTAGCATGGGGTGCATGTCACAGAGTATGGTTAACATTCATTTGAATGATACTAACACATTTAACTCTCTAGCATGGGGTGCATGTCACACAGTATGGCTATTACTCATCAGAATGGTGATAACATGTATCAGACTATGCTAACACTCATAAAAATGTGCTCATACCCAATAGACTTTACTAAAATGCATACGAGAAGCTAACACGGTCTACAAAGGCAAGTCGAACAGTGTCAGAATATATGTTGTGCATGCGGCAGAGAATGCTTACGGAATGATCCTCTAAATCTGGGCGACAGACACCCTTCAACTCGCAACATACGTCCCAGGTGGCAACAAATCTTCCAGTCAAAAATGTATCCGTACGGCTGGACACAACGTCGGAACCAACCGAAAGAGAAACATGGAAAGAAAGAAAAGAAAACATTAAAAAAAAAATTATACTTCGACGTTTAAGAATGACCTTATAAAGCATGGAAATACGTACATTAGATTTTCGGGTCGATCGCACTGTCGTTACATCTGAAAATTTTCAGTCTTTTTTCGTTTTTTTTTTTTTTTTAATTTTAATTCCCCCCCCCCCCCCCCCTATCTCCCTCCAAACTGGAAACTGGCACCTTGCCACAATGCATGTATATTTGAGCACGTGATTTCCGGCTCACTTTCCAACTTTGTTGGTTCGCGTCTTTTCCTCTTAATCTCTCTCCCACCAATAGTCCAGCATGTTGTCGAGTTGAAAGTTAGGAAAAGGACAAACATTGAAGTAATGGCCATAAAAAGCTCACATCAGTGAGCACGGAATAACAGATAAAGCCGACCGCCACATTGGTCACGTGCATTACCAGTTAGGCCCCCTGATGTGAACCTTTTAAAGAACCATTTTTGTTTCAAGTACTTACCGATAGAAGCTTGTGTGTCAACCTCACTCACACTCTCACCATCGTCGTCGTCGCGTCGTCGTCGTCTTCGTCGCCGTCCACACTTCATTAAAGATTTACCGGCGGTTGGGCGAACGACCGGGCAGTCATTCACCTCAACGCCTTTGTCCTTCAGTCACAGGGAGGCAGGGCGCAACCAGTCCATTCTTTGACAGTGTCTTCTTGAGCAGGACATTCGTGCACCAATCGCTTTCTAGCCTAACCAGTGCTGAAGTACCGAACACAGAGTTCCTCGCTGCACATTGAAACTTCGCAAGTTGCAGGCGTGCCACCACCATTAAGAATCGTCGTTTTCGCTACCCGTCTGATATGACGCCGTTCTCCGTGTGTCTGTCGCCTTAGTGTTAGATAATCCCTCTACCGTCCCTCGTCTCGGACGGTTATACGGCCGTTTACCATTATCACTGGATGTGCGCGAACTAAAATGTTTTGTGATTTAAAGTGGACCATTGCTAACCATTGTACAGTAGTAAATCAGATTTTTGACCGGAGATCTGTAAACAATGCAAAATCTCTTTGTGGATGCTTAGATTTTTAAATTGAAAAAAAAAAAAAAAAAAAAAAAAAACCACCAACAACTACAATGTTTCGTTGGTTTGTGTCTTTTCCTCTTCATCTCTTTGCTACACACATTGTACAGTGAATAATATGCAGAAATTCTGTTCTCTTCTACACATCGCCCGCCGACACACAAACGCCCCGGCACAAAGACACGTCCACTTCCACACAACCTTTCAGCTGGGAAAAAACCCAGCTCACTGGTCCGTCGCCGCCGAAGCAATGTCCAATCAGCAGGTGTCCAAGTGTGAACGACGTGTATCACGTGCCGAGTGTCGTCATTGCGTGTCCATGGCTCGACTGTCTTCGTCACGCTCCGGACACGCGTTTTCCACTGCTTTCACGTGCACATGGATGGGCGGAAACATGCACAAAGACAACAACACATACACGCATGACCACATACAGAGAGAGAGAGAGAGAGAGAGAGAGAGAGAGGGAGAGAGAACCAGACCATATGAGATATTTATTACTAGAGAGAGAGAGAGAGAGAGAGAGAAACCAGATCATATGAGACATTTGTTAGTAAATTTGAGGGGGGGGGGGGGGGGGGAAGAGAGAGAGAGAATCCCTCTCTCTCTCTCTCGCCTCCCCCCCCCCCCCCCCCCCCCCCTTCCCCCAACTCTGTCTCCGTTTACTGTCTCATATGAACTGGTTTCAGGTCGGAGGACGTAAAAAGTAAACAACAGGAGAGTAACAAGGAGCCCACAGAAAGTAAAAGCTTGATGGACTCGGAAAAACGAGCAAAACCTCTCTCTCTCTCTCTCTCTCTCTCTCTCTCTCTCTCTCCAGGGGTTGAAAGCAAGGAAAGCGTGAAAACAAGAGAAAAAAAAAAAAAAAAAAAAAAAAAAAAAGAAGGAAAAAAAAAAGGGAAAAAAAAAAAAAAAAAGCTGGAAAGAAGAAATAATAAAAAACAAATTCAACCAGGGGGAGGGGAGAAAATCGAAATAAAACGGCCTAGGACGCGACGTCTCCCAATCTGTTTTCACGTGGTAAAGGGGACTGGCGCACCAGTTTCGTTTCACTCGGTAAGAGAACACTGACCAGATGAGAATCCTTGTGTTGCCCGCGCTCCCCCCCCCCCCCCCCCCCCCCCCCCCCCCCCCCCCCTTCTCTGTAGCTCTACACTCCGAACGACAATAATGATATTATGCCCCCCCCCCCCCCACCCCCCGCCCTCTCTTCTAATCCCCGTTGAGTTTTTTTGCTTCCAACAGGACCGTCCAAAAGCGTTTTTTTTTTTTTTTTTTTTTTTTTTTATAACATACTCCTTTTCCCTTGTCTTCGGTGTATGTCTGGAACTTTTGCTCGCTGCTGTGACGCCCTTATACTTTTTTTTTCCTGGAATTAAGTAATTTTTTATGTAGACTCCCAAAGCTTTTCGAATGAGACCCAACTGGGGTCCCACGCATGTACACATGCGTAGACATGAAAATCTTGCATACATGTTAAATCCAATTCCGATTTCCGAAGGAAAGGCAATTGCGTGCCGGTAGAAACAGGATGGCTGAACACTAATAATGCACAACAGTGCCGCTGTCTTGAGCATGTGAACATGTTGGCTGCCTCATTTTAAAAGAAATAATTCAAGAAGAGAACTTAATGCTATTTGTTTTTTCTTACTAAAGTAGCAACTCCCATGGAAGTTGGTAATACACTTGGTGGTAGATGGGTATACTTATACATAATTGTATGTTTGCTGCTATAAGCAACATTATATTATCTTATATATATCCATGCTGTCTAGATGGATTCATGCTTATTAATCTGTGCTGACTTATGTACATGGTAGTGCATTTATGCGTAAATGCGGGGAAAAAAAATAATGAAAATAAATGCCAGACCTACCCTTCGATACAAAGTCCATCTGTCGCGCATCCCACCTTCTCAAAACTGAAACACCGTGGTATGTGCCGCTTTTCGCGGGGAATTAGAGCTTTTATAGCCAACACGATTGTCGGATCTTCCAGTGCAATTCTGTAACCAATCAGCACTTTCCAGCCAAGGTCTGCAGCCAATCAGTGCAGCCGTACCTTTGCAGACGACATGCGGCGGGAAGCACGTGGGCTTGCCGTCTGCGAGTTCTGCCGCTCCCAGTCTCCACAGGCCCCATGACGTCTGCTGTCTGCTGCTGTCTTGTTGTGTGTGTGTGTGTGTGTGTTCTTGTTCAATGGATTTGAAGATTTTTGCGCAGGGAACTAACTGTTGGTCTGGGACACACACACACACACACACACACAGATAAAGTGTAGTAGGTGTTTGAGAGAGAGAGAGAGAGAGAGAGAGGATGGGGATGGAGGTGTAGGGAGATGGTGAGTGTCGTTACCTGGCGTGCACCACCTTGTCCCCCCCCCCCCCCCCCCCCCCCCCCCCCCCCCCCCCCCCCCCCCCCCCCCCCCCATGAAGGGGTTATGGGTAAAGCCCAGTCCTCCCTACTCAGGGTCGGGTCCACCACAAAATGGGGGTGGTATCTGCGTCATATCAAGCTCCCGGCACATGTCAGGACGGACCAGCGGAGGGGGGTGGGAATGAGGGCTGGGGCGGGTGGGGGGGGGGGGGGGGTAGGTCGGTTCCTGAGCGCCTGTCTCCCTCCTCGTCGGATTGCAAAAAACGAGGGCCTCTATACCTTCTTCTGAACCCTTCCTGGGATTTCTGAACTCTCCTTTCCCGTTACCTACCTGGTACGTAAAGAAAATGTGTCGAATTATTTGAGATGAGGAGGAAGTCCCCGCTCCCTCCCTTCCTCCCTCCACACCCCTCTGTTCGACATGATTTTTTTTTTTTTTTTAAAGGGAAAATCCACTCCCCCGTTCCCACCTATTCTCATCGCCTGCTTTTACAACAATTAGGAGATCGCCTGCTTTTACAACAATTTAGGAGAGAAACCACCCCGGGATCTACGAGCCCACGTCCCTATGTCCTCTGTCTCTGAGCCTTGTATCTAGCGGTGTTATTGATACATGAACCCCCCCCCCCCCCCCCCCCCCCCCCCTATGAGCCCCACGTCTCACTATGTCCCCCGTCTCTCTGGGCTTTGGATTATTGATAGATGAGGGACATTATTAATATGGACCCCGTCTATGTGCCGCCACTTCCGGATTTATTTGTCCAATTGCCTTCAAAATCATCATAATAAAATAATGTAGACCCTCTAATGCACAAAGGCGTCCTGCTACTTAGAGAGTGACTGTGTATATTGATATATGAAAATAAAAAACGTACAGACTGACCAGGCCATGGCCTTCCACACAACAATGTGAGAAGGATATACAAAATGTCCCCCCCCCTCCCCCCCCCCCCCCCCCGTGTAAGTAGTGCTGCGCGCCCTGGCCGCTCTGAGACGCCTGTCCCGTGCGCGGTAAGTAGCCCGTGACACTGTCTGTGGTCTGAGGATGATTGATAGGGCCTACCAAATTTGGTGGTGATCGGTCAACAATTGTGCTTTTTTTTTTTTTTTTTTTTTTTTTTTTTTTTGTTCTCTCCCAGCCTTTGGGGATTGATATCCTGCAAAGTAATTCTAAGATTCAACATTTTAAGAAGACCACATCACAGTCTCACACACACACACACACACACACACACGCGCGCGCGCGCGCGCGGACACACACACACACACACACACACACACACACACACAGAGAGAGAGAGAGAGAGAGAGAGAGAGAGAGAGAGAGAGAGAGAGAGAGAGAGAGAGAGAACCTACATAACCAATGAAAAAAAGTCGGCACTCTAGTTTCTAAGTGCGGAACTAGAATGTTGAAAAAACATGGCGGTCTAAAGTGGCAGAAGTGTCAACTTTATGATCGAAGTCTTGTGAAGCGCATGTATTAAGAAAAGACATTCTTCGAAAATTTCATCGAATGTAATCCAGTGACGTGCTGCTGTATTTTTGGTACGGAGAGTGATCGCTTTCGTGAACTGGTTTCGTTTAATTTAAAGGAGCAGCTCAATTGCAATGCCGCCGAAACAAACCCGCAAAAGGAGCCGCGAAGGGGCCACCAGCAAAACCCGCTGCAAAACCCGTTGCAAAACCCGCGGCAAAGCCAGCTGGGGCAAAGCACAGGTGGCCAAAAAGGGATCAGGAACAAATTTTGGAGGTTAACGAAATCAATTCCCTCTGTGCCAGTCATCTCTCTCTCTCTCTCTCTCTCTCTCTCTCTCTCTCTCTCTCTCTGTGTGTGTCTGTCTGTCTGTCTGTGTCTGTCTGTCTGTCTGTCTCTCTGTCTGTCTGTCTCTCTCTCTCTCTCTCTCTCTCTCTCTCTCTCTCTCTCTTCCCATCCTTCCCCCTCCCCCCCCCCCCCCCCCCCCCTCTCTCTCTCTCTGCACACAGGCAGACACCCACACACATGCGCTTGCACGCATACACACTCCACCACCACCACCAGAAATTACTAGTGAAGAATTTCTCACAGTTTGAAGGAGGAGAAAGAAAAAGGGTAGGAGAAAGGCAGATGTAGGACAACAGTACAGAAGGAGAAAAAAAGCAGAGTCAAAGAGTGATGGAAAAGATGAAACTACAAGTACACATTTTTCCCTGAATGCAGGGATACATTTACAAGGAAAGACCTTCACATTTCCCACAGAGGGATACAGTTGCAAAAATGATGTACTGAATACAGTGTTATACCATATATCATGTAATTCACTATCAATCAGGCATATACAGACATACATGCATGGGTCATATCGCATGTCACAGTACTTGCTGTACAGTGGTACAAAAGCTGTGTATGTGTTGAAGAAAAAGAGATGGAGAAAGATAAACAGATCAACAGAATCAATAAACACATATAATGAAGGGGAGACAAATACAGGGATGAAATTGGACAGCACCTACTAATTCTCTGTGATGTGAATGTTCAGCGACATAACTGCTCCCCAAGTAAGTCCTTTCTTTGAAGAGAAGTGGGTCAATGAAGTACACGAAATGTCATCGTGCTGCACGAAAGCAAAAATTCTCATTATACTATCTTAGATATATGGCAAACGGGGAGAATGAGACAGGAAGCATGCTTGTGTAGTAAAGTACTTCTGATGTGTTCAGTAAGGTAAAGAAAACACTTGGGGGGAAAATGAGGAAGAAGAATTAATTCCTTTACACTTGCATGGGACTGAAGTTTGGAACTAGGAATTTCAGGCTGTCAAAGCCAGCACTCAGATGCTAGACCACTGCTCTATAAATAAACAAAATCAACAGATTAAGAAAGAGAAAACAAACAAAAAAAAAAAGACCCAGCAGTCATGTTTACTTTGTTATATATCCTTCAAATAAACGGACAAGCAACTAAACACATAAACAGAAATCATACCAACGAAGCATTTTTTAATATCCTGTTGATTTTGTTAATAGGAACTCAAAACTGAGGTGGAAACAGCAGCCTAAAAGATTGCAGAACAAAATGAAGACAATTATGAAGGTAAAATTTTGGAATCCATAACATTCAGCAAATTCTGTGAACAGATGCCAAAAAAAAACCAGCAGCAGCAGCTAAAGGTAACAAAGCCGGAGGAAACGGTGCCAAGAAAGCTCAAGCTGCTGCCCCAAAGGAGCCAGTGTGGGGACCCAGGATGATGCCGCCGCACCATCCAAACCCGCTACCGTCAGCACTTGGCCAAAAAAGAGCTGGCCAAAAAGCGCCAAGAGAAGGAGGAGTATGAGGCGTTGATGACCAAACTGGAGAAGGAGGTACACGCGAGTGATCCCATGACTGAGGGTTGACGGGTTTTTTTTTTTTTTTTTTTTTTTTTTCTGTTTGTATTTGTGTGTGTGTGTGTGTGTGTGTGTGTGTGTGTGTGTGTGTGTGTGTGTGTGTGTGTGTGTGTCTGTGTGTGTGTGTGTGTGTGTGTGTGTTAATAGCTGGAAAAGGAAGAGGTGTGCAGCCCATTGCAACTCAGGGTATTTTTTGTTCTTTTTAAGAATGTGTTGTGCACATTTGTTTTTTTTTCTTTCTTTTGTATACATGTCAGTGCTGCTAACATAACTGAAATCATTTTGAAAAATATATCAAAGTAACATTGATTGCCATCTTGGATACTCTGCTTGATGAATTTGTCTTTAAGGATACTCCTGACCAGTTCGCCATATAAGATACTCTAACCACTTTGCCATTCAGGGTATCCAGACCACATTGCCATTCAGGGTACCCAGACCACTTTGCCATTCAGGGTGCCCAGACCACTTTGCCACTCAGGGTGCCCAGACCACTTTGCCACTCAGGTGACCACTTTGCCACTCAGGGTGCCCAGAGCACTTTGCCACTCAGGGTGCCCAGACCACTTTGCCACTCAGGGTGCCCAGACCACTTTGCCATTCAGGGTGCCCTGACCACTTTGGCACTCAGGGTACCCAGAGCACTTTGCCATTCAGGGTGCCCAGACCACTTTGCCACTCAGGGTACCCTGACCACTTTGCCATTCAGGGTGCCGTGACCACTTTGCCACCCAGGGTGCCCAGACCACTTTGCCACTCAGGGTACCCTGACCACTTTGCCATTCAGGGTACCCACACCACTTTGCCACTCAGGGTACCCTGACCACTTTGCCATTCAGGGTACCCACACCACTTTGCCACTCAGGGTACCCTGACCACTTTGCCATTCAGGGTACCCACACCACTTTGCCACTCAGGGTATCCAGACCACTTTGCCATTCAGGGTACCCAGACCACTTTGCCACTCAGGGTATCCAGACCACTTTGCCATTCAGGGTACCCAGACCACTTTGCCACTCAGGATACCCAGACCACTTTGTCATTCAGGATACCCAGACCACTTTGTCATTCAGGATACCCAGACCACTTTGCCACTCAGGATACCCAGACCACTTTGCCATTCAGGATACCCAGACCACTTTGCCATTCAGGATACCCAGACCACTTTGCCATTCAGGATACCCAGACCACTTTGCCATTCAGGATACCCAGACCACTTTGCCATTCAGGATACCCAGACCACTTTGTCATTCAGGGTACCCAGACCACTTTGTCATTCAGGGTACCCAGACCACTTTGCCACTCAGGGTGCCCAGACCACTTTGTCATTCAGGATACTCTTACCAAAGTTTGTCCTTGAATATACTTTGACTACATCATCCTTCAGGAGACAGACCAGTATCCATAACAGGCTGGTTAGCACTGGTTGTAGATATACCACTTACCGTAATGTAATTTTTCAAATTGTAATAAGCGCTCAGGCTCCAGTACTTTCTTCTATTTTCTTTACATGAATGACCACCATACCTGTAACTCTGAGGCATTCTCCCAACGCAGTGTACAGCATAGTACACCTAGCTACAAGTAAAACCTCTTTGAGCAGAGGCCAAGAAGTCCTGGGTGATCGATTGCTTTTCAGCCAGTGGCCGGAAAATGTCATGAATAGTGATGGGGCATGTCTTCGGCTGTCTGACGCCAGCAGCTCTGAGTTAGAGCTGCATGTTTGTCTTGTATACATTGATGTCTTAGTAACACTGGAGGGAGAGTCAAGGTAACGATTTGCACTGCGTTTTAAGACCATTTCAAGAGACTGACATATGGAATGTGGTCACTGATGGAAAACGATGATTGGATTGAGTTATATGGACTAGTAAGTATGATGTTTTTCGCAAATTTATTTGATAATTCAGTGCACTGTTTTGGTGCCCTTTGTGTCATTGTCAGGAGTTTAATATATTGTTTGTGTTTAAAGGATTATGAACAGAATGATGATTATTAATATGGTATAGAAAAAAAAACCATGCTTGTTGATGGAAGAAGCAGGGAAGTATTTCTGAAAATGCAGATGCTGAAGAGAGAAGTGTAGGCAATTCAGTGATCAAAGATGCATTTTTCTCTCCACACTCCTTTTCATTCTATCTGTTGTGCATTTTAGGGGGGCAAAGGTATTGATCATATTCTTTTGCAAATAATGTGTGTTGTATCTGTGGATAACAGAGTGCTTGCACTCACGCATCCAAGCACACACACACACACACACACACACACACACACACACACATGAACATCCATACACACACACACATACACTCACATACATACACGTGTGCACATGCGCACACACACACACACACGCACGCACACACACACACACACACACACACACACACACACACACACACACACACACACACACACACACACACACACACACACGCAACACACAAGCACGCATGCACGCACGCGCGCACACACACACACACACACACACACACACACACACACACACACACACACACACACACACACACACACACACACACACACACACACACACGGACTGGGCTGGAAAGCAAGACATTGTAAATGTTAAATTCTTTACTGTTAGTCATGGGAATGTTAAAAAACATCACACCAAATGAATCTTATTGTAAGTTTGTGTCTATGGCCTCTTCTCTAAACCTCAATACCCCGTTAGGACTTCGACCTGAATTTTTTCAAGAAGCTCGGAAAAAAAAACAAAAAAAAAAAAAAAAAAAACAACTTCCATTCTGCCTTGGGAATTCATATATTCTGTCCTCTTTGAACAATACAAACACAGACCTTGGAGGTGTGTTTGATTGGCTCAGCTTTCCTGACGATCCACCATGGTCTTTCCTCACCCAGAGATCAGCTTTGATCTTCCCCTGTTATCACAAAGGCGCCACTCCCTTCACTCCCACCCATACCTTGTAAAAGGTGAAGAGGCTCCCTGGCGCCTTCCTTGTAATGAACTGCTTGTTACATGTAGGGGTTCTGTTTATTTTTAGTTTTATTGTAGAGAATGAACTAGAGCACAACGCTCATCTTTCCGCAAGCTTTCGATTTATTGCAAATCTTTATCAAGCTGCTTACAGGAACAGACTAACTTAAACAGGGCAAATTGGCTGTCAAGCATAAAATAAAGAATCTAGAGTAATCTTGACATGCCATTCCATCATCTTTGAAATAGATATGATCTGCGTCCCACCACTGACTATCGTTCTGCAAAAAAACATATGGTGTGTTACTGAAAACACTGAATTAAAAAAAAAAAAAACTATGACATTCATCATGTTTTTAGTTTTATCTTGCAAAAAAAGGGGACTATGTTGAAAATTTGCTGTCATGGCAGATTTTTTATCGGGCATTGGTCCGAAGATTTTTTCAGCAGGGCATACTTTTTGCATGTCAGTCAAGTTTATGCAGTGCTTGTCAGTGGCTGCAAGTCACTAAACAAAGCATGAAGACTGGCTAAGACTGCCATGAGGGAGAAATTTGTGTATTGGTATTTTGTGAAAGGGTTGTGACATGCTTTTTTCTTTGTGATCTTTTCACTATAGAGTCACTGACTTGCTCATGACATATCAGTGAAATGCACTCTAGGCCTGAGTTAAAAACAGTAACATTCCATGATGCTTATCTAGATGTAGATGATATTGACTCTTGAGTCCCTGACATTTGCATGTCTTCAAAGCATTTAGCACCTGATCCCTCTAAGTCCCCCCCCCCCCCCACCCTTCTCTCCCTCTCTCTCTCTCTCTCTCTCTCTCTCTCTCTGTGTGTCTCTCTGTCTGTCTGTCTGCCTGTCTGTCTCTCTCTGTCTGTCTGTCTGTCTGTCTGTCTGTCTGTCTGTCTCTCTCTCTCTCTCTCTCTCTCTCTCTCTCTCTCTCTCTCTCTCTCTCTCTCTCTCACATCAAAATGACAGCTTTGGTGATTTTCTGTCAATTTTATCTGTTATCCTTTAAATCTGGAGAAGTTTCTGTTTTTGAAAATAAAACATGTTCTTACAGAATGCTGGGACTGTATTGATGTCAGACATATATGCTTTACAGCAGACTCCATGAAAACCTTATTCAAAGCTGTTTGACCACCAGATGTTATTTTATAGTTCCTGAAAGAGAGATGAATATTTTTCATCTGATCGAAGATTTTGTAGAAGAAATATTTTATAGGGATTTTTTGTGTTTTAGAACATATGTTTTAAAGAAGTGTTTGTTTTTTGTTGTTTTTTTTTTTGTTTGTTTTGTTTGTTTGTTTTTGTTTTTTGTAAATAGATCTGCGGACAGAATTGACTTTGACAAATGACCACCCTGATATGGCCCCTTGTGGTCGGCTTGGCAATGCACGACATGAATTCCACTGCGTGATGTGTGCCAGGCCTTTGTGCATCTGGTGAAGCTGCAGCAAGAAGAGGGCAGCGCGCGGCAGCAAGCAAGAGAGGACGAGGAAAGGAAGAGGAAGGCTGAGGAGAGGAAGAGGAGGAAGAGAATGCTGGATGCCGCCTTTGAAGGTGACACAGACGACATGAGGCAAATCCTGAGGGAGGTGAGGACAGTCAACATGCACCCCGTGGAACAGCTGTGAAAATTTCAGATCATCGTCACTACGTGATACTGTAATGAATAATAATGTTAGAATTATTCTGGGTATTTTATCAGCATAGGACACAAAGTTATAAAATGACAATTGATTGAAGAAGAGAAAGAAAAAGAAGAAAATAAATGCAAACTAGTCTCAGATTCTGCCATTACGAAACTAGATGGTGGACATTGACCCCAGAGAATCTGTATTGTTTGATTGTTGGAAAAAAATTCCACACTTCAGATCGTCATCAGGTTGACAACAGTTCAAACTCCATGTAACTTTCTGCCAAAGCCAGATTAAGAGTTAAGAGCTTACAGGTGCAAGTCACATTCAGTGGTCATCCCCTTTCATGTTGGTGATTTCTGACCATTACTAACGCTTTGCAGATGTTTTTTTCTTGATACATGATCTCAAAGTTGACAGAAATTAGCTGGCCCATTACCTACTCTCCCTTCCTTCCTGTCCCCACAAATATTGTGTCCTGTTTCATAATCACAGTTTCATAATTCTACCATTCAAGCTGTATGCTATTCAGGCGTTCTTTGACCCATGTGTCTAGGGCTCTGACAACATCTGATTGTTGTGTGGACTACTGCAGTCACTGACAAGTTAAGTTATAACTCTGCACTTTGTAGGTTAGTGTTTTAGTTCAAGATTTGACTGCATTTTAGGAGTGTAATCTGAGGCTTTTGATTTTGTACCTAGTTGAGATATTAACTGACTGGCAGTTGTGATATGGTGAATGTGGGTGGCTGGTCTGCAGACACCATGACGTGACATGACTAGTGCTCCGTCTTTGGGGTTGAACACACGTGTTGTATGGACACTGCGACAGACCCTGATCTGAACTGATTAATGCTTTTCCCTACTTTTCCACACAAAACTTGTATGCAGGGGATAGGCTGAGGTTTGAATTGCTTTCAACTGCTATTTGTTAGATATGAAGAGAGAGTGGGGTGTGTGTGTGTGTGTGTGTGTGGGGGGGGGGGGGGGGGGGGGGGGGGGGGGGGAGGGAGGGGGAGTGAGAAGTGAGAGGATAGGAGTTGGAGTGGGGGCAAGAAAATGCATCAAAGATCCATGGCCTTTCTGTTCAAGGTCTTGACTACAGGTCTGTTCTGTCGTTTCTCCAGGCTTTGCATATGTAAAGCACATACACAGACATGCACATGTTTCATTCACTCGCTTTTGTCTCTCTCTCTGTGTGTCTCTCTCTCTCTCTCTCTTTCTCTCTCTCTCTCTCTCTCTCTCTCTCTCTCTCTCACACACACACACACACACACACACACACACACACACACACACACACACACACACACACACACACACACACACACACACACTCACACACACGATATAGTCAATATTTCAGTCATATCCAGACCGGTTTTGTGAATACACAGAGATCTTCAATTTAAAAAAAAAAAAAGAGCAACCATGAAAGGAGTTGAACATGTCTGTTCTGTCAGATAGCTGAACTGGATGACAAAAACAAAGTAAGTGATGACGTCATTGGCCAAGCTTTGCGCCACCGCAACTTGCTGGCCATTGTCACCTGTGAAGATGCTAATGAAAACACGCCCATTTCCGAAGCTGCAAGTGAGTAAAGAAGTATGTTCAGCTCAGTTATCACTGTGTACATAGTGTCTGTAGTATGCTGAAACTGGAATTTACTTTTTTTTTATCATTATGATTGAAATTCTAAAATCTTGATCAAAACAGTTAAATCGTACGTTATCCATAAAAATGTATAGGGGGAAAACACAGTCTCTTGGACCTTTCATACCATGAAAGCACGCAACCATCTGTAGTGATTTGTGTAATTGAGTGCAGGGGAAAAAAGGAAAGGTAAAAAGCTACATTTAATTGGTTGGTGGTTAGGAAGCAGAAACTGTCACACTTGTTATGAAAGCACAGATTTTTTTGTTTTGTTTTTGTAAAGTCATTTAATTATTTAGTCATTCAGTGTCTTATTGACTGATTGACTAACAAGTGGATTGGTGCAGATACGTGTATTGCCCCAGAATGGGTGCATTTCTTGCTGACAAATGTGGACATCAAAGAATGTTCCTGTTATGACAATGGATGATGGTGGATCTTATGTTACAGGAAAAAAAGGGGGTATACTTTACTTTTTTTTTCCAGGTGGATAAAGCTGACAGCAGACAGGAAGTTGGAACAAGTGCTGTGAGCATGTGGATCAGTCCATAGCTGACTGTGGAAGAGACTGAACTGAGCTGAGGTTAAAAAGAAAGGGCTGAAAAAACAGCAAGCTGCAGCACAAAAATGAGAATGGGGGAGAATGACAAAGAAGATAAATAATTAACCCCCCCTCCCACACCTTCTCCCCTTCCCACCTGTGCAAAAAAATCAGTGCCATGAGACCTTCAAGAAATAATATAAACGGAGGCAAATTTATAAGAATATAAAGGGGAAAACTTTGGTTCATACATGATCTGCAAGTGGACATTTTCCTTCAGTCATGATAGAATGATGATTTGAGCATGCGAAACACGCAAAACATGTATATCTAACAGAACCACATCTCTAAGAAGATAGTGTGTTCTTGAACATTCTTGACCATTTCAGTTTGCTCCTGATCTTTACATCTTGTGTTCCTCGTGGAAAGATTTTGGGGTAAGTGTGTCTGTAGGCAGACAGACTGAGGGTGGGACATACTGACTGACTCACAAACTGACCACTGATCTATAAAAAAAAAAATTGATCACCTGACTGATTAATTCATCGCTGAATTTTCCCTGTTGTCCAGGTGGTGGTCACGTGGACAGCATCCTGTTCTTGCTGGAGAAAGGGGCTGATCCCAATTGTCAGGGACAGTTTCTGCGGACACCGCTATACCGTGCTGCTTTTGCAGGACACATGGAGGCCGTGCAGTAGGAGACTTCCACTGAAAAGACCCGGAAAGGGAGGGAACTATGGAACATGTGCAAAGAGGGCAACAATCAGTTAGGGGCAATTATTCTGTTTTGGAGAGTGTTCATTCTTTGAAAGTTCAGCTGTGACCTGAGTTGGGCACTGAAGACCATACACGCCTCATTTCAGGCCAGTGGGTGCAGCCATTTTGAGATGAAGTGGTACAAAAACGGGGCCCCATTAACACTTCGGAAAATAATTGCATTTATGTATCAGATGAATTCTGCACAGTTCAGTTGCGCTGTTCTCCATTGAACAACAGTGGTATTTAGTAAATCATGTTAGGCAAGAAAGCATATGTAATAAAAGGAACCAGTGAATAGAACTGGTCTCTCGGGGCCTTGACTCACTGACCTGGTATATGCCGGAGAGAGTGTTCTGTGTTTCTTCCACACTGTGGTAGCTCTGTGCTGATATTACTAGTTGTCATACAGAAAATGGTCAAGACACAGACTGCTTTTGCTGCCTTCAGTTGTACTCAGCTCTGGGTTTGGCAAAAAGCTTTGAGAAAAGCTTCTTTGTTATGCTCCATTTACACATGACTCTGGATACAGTTTGTCCTTAAGAGTCTCAGAATGATACATTGGTAGTCTTACCGTTCGTCATCATCCTTAGGCAAGTTGTTTTTTTTTCCACACATAACACAGTGTGCTCATGTCTGTATGTGTGCTACATAACTGGACACCGTAAGCAGTTGGGGCCTAGGGGCCTGTACGTGTTTCATCACAGGGGCAAAAGTTACCACTTTATTTATTACTTACTGAACACAACTCCCTCCTCACCAAAAGATTTCTTTATTTTCTCGAAGCCTGTATGTCAACACCAGCACAACAAAACAGGATTATGAAAATGAATTGCTAAAAAGGAGATCATGTATACAGTATGTTTGTTGTTGTTGGGGTAGAGGGTAACAGGTGTAAACTTGGTGTGTTTGGAAGCAGTAAATCTTTCTTAGGATCAGATCTTTTATTCAGTTTGCTGTTTCAGCAATGACTAGATATGTCTCTTAGAATGTCAGTGTTGTGTATGTTGATGGGCAGGTGTTGTGTATGTTGATGGGCAGGTGTGTATGTTGATGGGCAGGTGTTATGTATGTTGATGGGCAGGTGTTACTGCAGAATGGTGCAGACCCCAGGATTTACGCCTCTGATGGCCAGACACCTCAACAGGTGTGTGTTTCCCCAGGTGATAACATGATTCCTTGTAGAACAGTCACCTTGGATTGAAGAGTAATAAGAGGTGGGCAAGGGAAGCAGGTGAATGTTGCTTTGTGTGCATATGTAAGCACATAATCTTAATTATACTTTCATCTGCTGGGGAGGATTCTTTCTTTGCATTTACATGTTTTTTCCTGTCTACCATAACCTGAGATTCTTTGTTTGCAATTGACCAAATCAGAATGTTAAAGTGAAATTAGATCACAAGAAACTGGTAAAACAAATAGGGCAGAAAATTCACAACCAAAACTCAGATCATATATACATTGCTTGGACATGAAGACTGTAGAGTTCAAGGCATTAACTAGCCTTTGTGTGTATAGTGTATGTACAGATTCACATGAGAAACAGGATCTTTGTATGTACAGATTTGCTAAAAGCATTTTAAGTTTCATTTGTTACTTTGTATTTTTTTTTTTTTTCGTTATGTGTTGTTGCTGGTTGGTAGTTCAAATTAGCAGGCATCTGGATATGGATTGTTGGGATGTTTTTCCTTTCTTTTTTTTTCATAGATAATTGTTTGTTCAGTACAAATTGATAAAAAACTTAGTCTTCATGGATAGAAAAGAAAACTCATGCTTACACTTTAGCTTAACAATTAAGTAGTCAGGGAAAACAAGCGCAGCGCAGGCCAACAATCCTTCCGTCATTACAGTAATGACTTGGCAAAGATATGAATTTAACCCCCAAAAAAGTCAAAAGTCTGTGAGTCAAAAATGATTTTTTCTCCCTTTGTTTACCATCAGGTGGCATCAGTGGAAGCCATAGCCCAGCTTTTGTCAGAGTGGGATATTGCACAGACAGAGATGCTGCTGAAGAAACTGGAACAGGCCAAGGAGCAGAGGAAGGAGGAGGAAAGGAAACGCAAAGAGGCTGAAACCTCAAAGTATGAACTATGTGTTGCCTTAATGGCTATCAGTGTGTGTGTGTGTGTGTGCATCTGAGTGTATTTTAGTGTGTATGTGTATGCGTGAGTGTGAGCGTGTGTGTGTGTGATTGTGAACATGTGTGTGTGTGCGTGTGTGTGTGTGTGTGTGTGTGTGTGTGTGTGTGTGTGCATGCGTGCGTACGTGTGTGCGTGTGTGTGAACATGTGCTTGCGCATGTAAAGTGCTGGCATAGAACTGAAATCGCTAAAAGAAGGAAGCAGTGAGGACGGTGATTCAGCAGCAGTGCAGAGTGTGTTCAGCGGTGGGTTGCCAGATATCTGTAGTCCCTTGTGGACCACTGGTTCCACAGTTGCAGCGGACGTGTGCTGCCAGCTGGAGATAGTCATGTGAGAGTCATTCCGTGGAGAAGGCAAGAACAATACACTGCAATAACATGAAATGAAATAAAAATGGAAAAAATGTGAACAGAAACAAAGAAGAAGGAAAGAAACAGGAACTTTATTGAGTCGATTTTTGTTTTGGCAGCTGTTTTCTTTTCTGTTTTTGTGTTACATAATATTTCAGAAGTGTAGTAATAAAAATGCATAAAAGATGTGTGTGTATGTATGTATGTGTGTGTGTGTGTGTGTGTGTGTGTGTGTGTGTGTGTGTGTGTGTGTGTGTGTGTGTGAGTCCACAGTTAGTTGATCACTTACCATCTTATAACGTTGTTTGCTAGTTTAATAGTTTGAGAGGTTTGTTGTTATTTAGTTTTAGGTTTATTATTCACCATTTGGTCATGAGTTTTAATGTTAAGGGACTATGACTTTCCACCTTCGACATGGCCCAGCAGCAGTTTAATTAGATTTATTTTCCTGTGTCGCTGAATGAAAATATCTGTATGCAGGTGGACCTGATAAAGCTTTATGATAAATTCAAAATTTGTGCTTTTTGCAGCCTAGTGTAGGATGAGAATTTCATCAAGACTAAAAAAATGTTGTGTGTTAAAGTACTGCACATTTTGCAGTTATACAGCAGGGAGTTGCCATTGAAGGATATCATTCAAAATATTTTGAACAGGTATACAGAAATGTAATGTGACATTACAAAAAAAATCTTACTGTCTGTCTATTTATGTGTCTGTCTATCTGTGTGAAGTCTGTTTAAAGATGCTTTGATCGATCCCAGTTTGTAGCTTTTTTTTTTTCAAATTATTGAGGGGGTCTTAGGTAAAGAGGGTGGGGTGGGGGTGGAGATGGTTAGTTGCTAAGATAAGCTGATATATCATTTCATATAGTGTAATGTCATGACACATAGTACAAACATTTTTATTTTATTTGTCCCTAGACATTTAATTCAGATTGTTTTAGAACTCGTCAGATCATAAATCAGTTCATCTTTTATTTATCATATCATGCCATACACTATTATATATTATACTATACTGTATCATATCATATTGTATCATATAATATCACATTATATGTATATATATATATATGTATGTATGTATGTATGTATGTGTGTGTGTGTGTGTGTGTGTGTGTGTGTGTGTGTGTGTGTGTGTGTGTGTGTTAAATGATACACCACAAAATATTGTATGTTATACCATATTGTATACAGATATTATCTCTGCATTTGTCAGTAAATGGCAGTGTACACATGTTTGGTTGCTGTGTTTACTGACAGACTGGAAGATCAAGTTGAAGAGGCAGAGAAGGAATTTGAGACAATGCAAAAGAAAGTAAGGGCTAAATGTGTGTGTGTGTGTGTGTGTGTGTGTGTGTGTGTGTGTGTGTGTGTGTGTTCATGCATGTGTGTGTGTGTGTGTGTGTGTGTGTGTATGTGTGTGTGTTTTTGTGTGTGTGTGCGTGTGCGTGTGTGTGTGTGCGCGTGTGTGCGTGTTGTGCGCTTACATCCACACACATACATACATATATTGTGTGTTGTATTATGTGTGTTAGCAAGCAAAGACCTGCATTTGTACTTGCAACATAATTATTATTATCACCATTTATGGTTGTTGTTGCTTTTGTAATTTCTCAATTTTACCGTAGGGACTTGACGGGTATAGAACAGGGTGGTCTAGATAGTGAAAGAAATGAAAAGAACACTTACAAACAGTTGTTCAAAGTTTCACCGTAATCTCATTCTTACTGCCTTCACAACTAAACTGTAGAATCGACCTCAGATGTTTCCTCCTCTCAGTCATCAAAACAGTTCCAGGGATTGATGGGTACATATGGAAGTGCCACCCCAGTTTGAGTATTGCAGGTCTATGGGGATCCAAGGTTATATTGAACTGGATGAGTATTGTCACAGAAAACTGTATTCTCTCAAAGCGAAGCACCACATGAAATCCAGGGCTTGGTGCAGCCTGCAGTGCCAGAGGAAAAGCTCAGTGACAAACCACCAACACTGGATGAGGTAAAGAAAGTGGTTAAGAAAGCCAGAGCCAAATCTTCGCGTGGGCTTAATTGAACACCCTATCTGTCATATCAGAAATGTCCAACCAGGACCTGATGGAACACCCTATCTGTCACATAAGAAATGTCCTAATGTCCTTGATTTCTTCCACAAACTGATTAGACCAGTATGGAGGAACTTGACAATTGGCGACCAATGGATGATAGCATGTACATTCCCAAAGCACAACAATCAAGGGACATCAGCCAGGTCAGACCAGCATCTCATTTGAAATGCTGCTAGGAAAATATCTGTTGTGACACTGAGGCTAACTAAATACCTCCTGAAAATGAATTATTTGATTTTTCAGTCCAGACAGAAGGCATCCTGGGAGTGTGTGGCTGTGTAGAACATGCCGCTGTGAGTTGGGAAGCAGTTCACGGAGCAAAGGCAGACAAAAGAGACCTCAGCATGATGTAGCAGGATCTGGCAAATACTCATTGATCAGTGCCACACACGATGATTCAAATTGTCCTCGAGATGTTTCGTGTCCCAGTAACATCTGGGAAATGCTGAAAAAGTACTTCCATGGCTTCTTACAGAGGTTCTCCACAGAGGAATACAGAACTGACTGGGTCAATCTAGAAGTAAGCATAGCAAGAGAGAGTAAGGGGTACAATTTCTGTAACACTTTTTATGTTGGCAATGGAGGCTATCTTGAAAGCAGCCATGAGCCATACGAGTTCACCCTCTGACGTCTTCCTAGATGACAGAACAGTCCTCTCCACAAGGAAAAGGAAGGGCAAAGAAGTGAAGCAGTCAGACAAGGCAGTTGCATCATTTGATGATGAGTTTCAAATGAAAGAAATCACCAAGGGTGTCCCTGCAGAAAGGAGAAGTAAATGGAATGGTTACATTCACTGTCACCAGCCAAGCCATTCCAACAGTGACAAAAAAACCAGTCAAGATCCGTGGGAGGTGGTATGACATCTCCTTGAAAAGACCCACAAAGATGGGAAAAGACACCACCATGCAGAGGGCAGAAGAAAGTCTGCAGGTAATTGACCAGTGTGGGCTTCCTAACAAATACAAGGTCTGTTGTCTGCAGTTACTGCTGATCCTGAAGTTCTTTTGGCCTCTGCAGGTATACGATGTAGCATTAGTACAGTGGAGTCAAGAGTCTTAAGTCAACAAAACATACATCAAAATGTCTTGGTGCTCTACCTGATCTCACACTGACTGTGCACTCGACTGTCGCCAAACGAAACTGAAGCTACCCTGAAATCCACCCTTGAGGAGAACAAAGTGGGTTAAGCAAGGTTGCTGACCATGCTAGTGGACTTGTCAGACAAGGCTGAGAGATATCAGTCCAGCCCAAGCTGAACACTGGTGGAATGTGACAATCCAGGAGGCGGTGGGTGTGGTGAGGCAAAACCTCAAAATCAAAGAAATGATTAGCCATACATAAACCAACTGACAGTTAAGGGATGTCAACAGAAATGAAGTGGTGGTCAAAGATGAAAGGGAAAGCAAAGAGAGACATGATAATGGAGGAGCTGAAGAGACAAGAGGACACCAAGAGACACCAGGAGAGAGTTCAGCAAGACCAACAGTCAGCAGACTGCCTGGGAAAGCACAGTCCAAAGGTCTCACCTGGAATGAAATGTGGCACCTTCTTGTCATGACTCATCTTACGGAGTCTTGCAGGCAAATCCTGCCAGGGCAATGCGGACTAGGTTTGCTGTGCTGATTTTTTACCTCTCACTGACAGCTGAACAGAGCATACTGTGAGTTGACCTCTGACTTAAGTTGAACAGAGCGTACTGTGATTTGACCTCTCAACTTACAGTTGAACAGAGTGTACTGTGATTTGACCTCTGACTTACAGTTGAACAGAGTGTACTGTGATTTGACCTCTCACTTACAGTTGAACAGAGTGTACTGTGATTTGATCTCTCACTTACAGTTGAACAGAGCGTACTGTGATTTGACCTCTCACTTACAGTTGAACAGAGCGTACTGTGATTTGACCTCTCACTTACAGTTGAACAGAGTGTACTGTGATTTGACCTCTCACTTACAGTTGAACAGAGCGTACTGTGATTTGACCTCCCACTTACAGTTGAACAGAGCGTACTGTGATTTGACCTCTCACTTACAGTTGAACAGAGCGTACTGTGATTTGACCCTCTCACTTACAGTTGAACAGAGTGTACTGTGATTTGACCTCTCACTTTTCAGTTGAACAGAGTGTACTGTGATTTGACCTCTGACTTACAGTTGAACAGAGTGTACTGTGATTTGACCTCTCACTTTTCAGTTGAACAGAGTGTACTGTGATTTGACCTCTCACTTACAGTTGAAAAGAGCGTACTGTGATTTGACCTCTCACTTACAGTTGAACAGAGCGTACTGTAATTTGACCTCTCACTTACAGCTGAACAGAGCGTACTGTGAGCTAGAGAAGAGAATCACTGAGCATGACATGGCATCGGCGGGAGGCTTTGAGCGCACTGACATTACGCTTCAGGTGAGTTATCTGTCTCTGTTAGCTGTCAGTCAGTGCACTGGTCTCTTTATTTCATTTTCTTTTCCCCTCGGTGTCAGTTTGTGTGTGATTATCTGTACATTAACAATTCTGTTTGTTAACCTTAAAGTGCTGAAGCATTCTATTCTATTCCAGTCAGTTATAATGGTCTATTTACACACAGAGAAATGCATGCACACTTGTACATAACTGCACACACACACACATACACATACACACACTTGCACACAAGCACACACTCTCAAGCACACACACACACACACAGACACACTCACACACACAGACACAGACACACACAGACATACACACACACACACACACATCCACATTCATACATATCTACTTACTGATACAAACATACATTAGAAGTAACACCAGAGTGGATCTAGTTATTTGATGACTCCATTAAGTATAAATTGATTTAAAATCAAAATTGGTCTTTTAAAATGTTGATAAGATTGAAAGCAACAGCCATAGTAAATGTACCTACTTGCATGTATATATATACTGACACAGAGACACATGAAAACATGTGCTCGTTCACTCACATGCACTCTCACACACATGCACACACACAGACACACAGACACACACACACACACTCACAGGCATGCATGCATGTATGCAGGCAATTATGCACCCATACACGCAATGCACACACACACACAAACATGCAAGCACAAATGCACACATTAACAAGCACGCACGCACATGCACATGCATAAACACACATGGACATTGTTCTCCATTTTTTGTCTGTTCATGTGTCCATGTTGGTTTTACAAACAGACAGTTCATGATGCTGAAGCAGACCTGGAAATTGCCAAGATCGATGTGGAAAAAAGCACGAGACAAGCTGTCTAAAATGCGTCTGTTGTTGCGGGAACAAAAAAAAACAGGAGAAGGTATGTGAAAGAATCGACAGTTGGTAGTTTTTGCCATCTTGCATGTGCATCTATCTGCCCTTCCCTACAACCCCCACCCCTCATCATTTGCTTTACATATATACACGTCATTCTTGTGTGAGCATGCACCTAAGTGCAAAACAAAACCAGTGCAGAAAAAAAAGTACACAGAAGCGTTGGCTTTAGGTAAGAAACTGCAGGAAAGATACGCTGCAAGGTAAGGTAAAGAGTGCAAATAATGGATTTTGAGAGAGAGAGAGAAAGACAAAAAGTTTCATGTTGGCAGTGCACAATAGAGTGCTCTTTCACCAGGTTTCTCGCTCATGAAATTTTCTATGTGAAAACATCCTTATGTCAGTAGAAATTAGAGGAGCAATTCAAGGATGTTATTTCATGAACTTTGTAGCAAAACTTGTACCCGTGTTCCATGTTTAGATATCCCATGGAATGGTATGTGGCTGTCCTTATTTTCTTCTTCCTCTTCTCCTCCCTGAATGCCGTGGGGAGTCGGTGGGGCACCACACTGAAGAACAGTTCACCAGGTTCCCCCAGTTCAGTCGGCTGTGTGCCAAAGTGTGGGTGTCTGCCAATGGTTTCCCTGTCCATGCTGCAGTGTTGTGTCTGTCCATTGTTTTTGTACTCCCAGTTCTTATAGAACAGGGAGTACTTTACAATGGGAATGAAGAAATGCTGTCTGTCTGTCTGTCTGTCTGTCCGTGGTCAAAATGTGTTCCACTTGCTCCAGACAAAAACTTCGGGCCGATCTTTCTGAAAATTTGTAGGTATGTTCATTATGGGTCACAGATGATGCCCAATGTTTTATTTTACCAGAATAGCCGTACTGATGGATATAACAGCCCAAAACGGTTTCTCTTCTTTATGGAATATCTCTGAAAGTACTTGGCTGATTTCTTATCTCAGTGACAAAAATACATTATGTTTGATTGTGACATTTTTTTTTTTTTTAAATTATGATGCTAGTTTGATTGTGACGTTTTCTTTACGCGCCTATTCAAGATAGATCTAAACTGGGAGTATGTTTATATGCTTTGCATCTTGTTCCTTTCTGTCTCCCTCCTTTAGCAGTTCTGTGGAGGATTATTTCACCGAGCCATTGTGCCTTGTTACATGGCCATACCGATGTGGTTTCCTTTTCCTGACTGATGTCAGTAGATCTTCATTTGGTCCTGTGTGCTGACTAATGGTTCAACACACTTGTTGATTGGTGATATGATAAGCGTATCCGATGTTGGGTTTCTTGCGGTAACATCTCCTTTCCATGACATGGATTCTTCTAGCCAGAGCCTCTGCTAGAGTCCACGTCTTTCATGTGCATGGGAAGATGCAATCGACCAGAGCATCCAGGGGCCTAGTCTTGTGCTTCATGGGAGATGTTCTGGTCCCTCCAAACAAGTTCTGGTCTGGACAGTACACTGCCATTATAGTGGGATTAAACATGGTTGCATGCACAAAAATATTACCAATCATTAACGTGGGAGTTATGTCCCAGGAATGAAAAAAGACAGAAGGGTTATCGTCTTTTGCTTTCCTTTACATGTAACAATGGGGACAGACATCAGTTTCCTTTAACCTCTTCAGTGCCAATGACATACATGTACGTTCCATAATGTGTCACTGTACTTGCCAATAATGTATACATACATCATCGTAATTTGAGAATTTTTCCTGTTTCTTTTTAAGGTTTGAGAATTCTCAAAGGCATCAGCACATAATCTCAATATATCCGTATCAATTATAACAATGGGGACTCATTATTTTCCTTTGAATATAACAATGTGTTTCCTCTGGCGTGTACTGTGTCCAACTGGTTGTACAGCTGGTGAGATTGATGAGGACCGGCCGGGGCAGAGGGTGTTAGTGCGGGAGCTGGATGACGTCCTCTTCAGAGATGTGGGCAACAAGATCAGCGATTCTGGAAAGTAGGTGGCACTCTTCTCCACTGCTTCTTGTCTTCATTTGATCGGTTGTTTTTTAGTTTTTATTTTGTGTAATTTTGTCTGAACTATAGATCCTTGGAGTTAATGTACATAGACATAGCAAATCTGCTGGACCAGCATATTCATTGCTGCCACTCAGAAGTGGAGAGACTGCGCTTACTTCAAACTCAACATGGGTTGAGCGCTCTGTCTTCAGTTGTACTGATAAAATTGAGCATCATCAGTGTACTGTTCATATCATGACGAGATGGAGAAAGGCAGAAATATTACAACCCCATATTCAGAATGTGGAAGTTTACAGTCTGGATGCTGAGAACATATTTGCCGTACTAGCTAAGGTATTCCTGCAGCAAGAGTACTTTGCATGCTGCAAGAGAATCAAACAAGTTGTCATTGGTGAAAGAACAGAAATCTTTCCTCCCGCAGATGGCCGTTGATCATTGACCCCTCAGGGCAGGCGTCCACGTTCCTGCGCTACCGCGACACCAACTACATCAACGCGATCCGTCCCACGGACATGAGGGATGATCGGGCCCGCCTGGCCATCCTGGGGGCCGTCCGCTACGGCAAGCCGCTGGTGCTGGACATGATGGAGGTGGACATGTTCCAGACCGCCAGCGACTGCTTTGACCGCATCATGCCGGGCCTGCTCACCTCCATTATGGACAAATCCATTCTGCAGAACGAAAAGTGAGTGGGACCATTCAGATAATGGTAAGTGGGATCATTCAGATAATGGTAAGTGGGACCATTCAGATAATGAAGTGGAACCATCCAGATAATGGAAAGTGGAACCATTCAGATAAATGAAAGAAAAGGCTGGGTAGAGTGAAAACCATAGTAACAACAAAAATTATAGCAGATTTAAATGCATTGTATAACAAGAAAGATTGGTCATAATTTGTTGTGCAAGGTACAGTTACAACAGAATGTGTCATTGCCAATGAACTCAGAAATTCATAGCCGTTATGAAGGAGAAAATGGGTCTCCTGTGCCCAGCATTATGTAAAGCTGATATACTGCATGAACTGATGGCCACTTTTTCATTTCAACCAGAAGACGAATAAGACAAAGTACATATTAACCCTTTTAACCTGCCAAATTTACAGCTTGGACACACAGACACAGACTCTTGCTTGAATACAACATGTATACTATTGTTGTGAGCTGATTAGCACATAATATTATTGTATTGGTCTGTCCATTTTTGTTATGAGAGAGAGAGAGAGAGAGAGAGAGAGAGAGGGAGAGAGATCAAATTGTTCTTTACCATCATCAGTTTTCAGTTTCACCAGAGAGAAAGAAAGAGAAGCTTTTTTTTAATCCAAAGATGAAAAATGAGAGAGAGAGAGAGAGAGAGAGAGAGAGAGAGAGAGAATTATGAAACTGCTTTCAGTAGTAAAATTCCAATTTTTTGTCTGTGTTCGCAGATATTTAGGACTGGTAAAAACCAAATGATTCAGCGGAATATGACAAGAACAAGTTCAACGAGCTGAGGCTGAACAACTTCAAGTTCTTCCTGGTGACCAAAAATCCCTACCCTAAGGAAGAGCTTTTGGAGCAGACCTATCCCATCCAGGTGTTTTTTGCAGAGACATGTAACGGCCATTGGAATTCACATGCAGCGTTATATGATAACACTGGTGATGTGTGTTACAGGTCTGGCGAATGCTAGACAATCTTTAATTTTCAACAATCATATGAACACACTAACAATAACTAGCACTGATGACATTAACCCCTTGACTGCCATGGAGTGGTTGCCCCTTTAAAGTTTCTATATTCCGGAACAAAAGTTGAATTTCTGTTCAACCCCACTGCTGTGAGAACGGCTCACAGACAGTGAAAAACAAACCAGTCAGCACATTGTGTTGACAGAAATGAGACAAACACCTGTGTACGCTCATCTGTTTGACCTCCTTACGGCCACTGAATGAAGGCAGTGCTTGCACCTTGCACCGCACATGGAGTGACCATTCACTAACCCTTTCCCTCTCATGCCAGTCCACTGACCACGTTGGTTGAATGTCAGTAGTCTTGGCTTCGGGGCAAAAACTGTCCGCTTGGTGTGTGTCAGACTGAAAAGACAGGTGACTGGAGACTGGCTGTTAGGTAACATTTTACTGTGAATTAACAAGGAGGGGTTGAGGGGGCGGGGAGAGGCAAGACTCAACCATAATGAAATTTAATTATGCTGCAGTAGCATCTCACTAGTCTTATGTACTTGATGTGCATGGTTTAGGTAGCCGAGTGAAGTGTGCTAGAGCACTCCCACTGTCTGTGTCTATGGTACGTGTACAGGAGGTCGAGGGATGAAAGCGATGCTTCTGTGATACAAGAAAAATGTACAGAATATGTTTTGTCATGTGAAACGATGCATTTTCCAGGTACTAGATTATTTGGTTTGGGGTATACCTGCGTATAAGCATAACCTTTTTCTTTTTAAAACTAATAGCTAGTTTCTGACCATTTCACTGTTTGTTCATATTTTCGTTACTGATGTCCGAGCAAATCGATCTGTACTGTTATGATTTGTATCACATGGTCTCTGTCATACATTCTTTCTTGTCTTGTCTTTTTTTGTCAGAAAATGCATTTCATTTCACTCATGTTTCCTGTTGTTACTTTCTCTGTGATGTGACTGAAATAGCAATTTCGTAACACCCCGACACACCTCTTTTCTTATGGATGAATTGAAATTTATTTCTAGTTTTACCCTCTCAGCAGTTCACTCCCTTGAGAAAAAAAAATGTCACAATGGCATTTTCTGCAGTTGATGAATATGTGCAACACATTCAGTGTACATTTTATGAGTGGAATATCATCACAAGAGGCAATTTTGTTTCATCAGAAACCAAATCTCTAAGCTGAAAAATATTTTCCTTTGTTCTCTGTTTGTCATCAATGTGGCAATCTTATATACCGCCATCTCAGATTTGATTGAATTCGTTGTGTGTATGAGAGAAAGTGTGTGTGGGTGTGCGTGTGTGTGTGGGTGTGTGTGTGTGTGGTGGGTGGGGGGGGGGGGGGGGGGGGGAGGGGAGGGGGTGTGTTACTGTTTTTGTGAAGCTCTGCTCACATGTTGGTTTTGAAAGTTTGAAATCAGTGTGTGTTGATTTTTTTAAAAACAATTCATTTGAAAACTTCATCATTGAATTTTTTGCGGATGTGCATTTGTACATTAATGAATTCTGAGTCCAGTCTAATTTTTTTATAAAGTAGTCTCAACACAATAAATACAACTCAATTTGCCTGAAATGGACTGTATGGAATCTCTAATGTTATACAGTTCAGCTATAGAACTGTGAACAAAAGTTTTTCATAAACAGAAAAAACTTTTTTTTTTTTTTTAATTCAGTGAAAAAAGTGATGTCATACCTACACAATATTCAAGATTTGCAAAAGAAGAATATGTTAAGACACACATTTTTCTGGTAATTGTTATTGATTTTGTGGAACTATTACATTCACTTCTCTTTAAATTGATGTATTACAATGTGTGTATATTTGCCTTTTATTTGCATTCAGTACGTTCAAAATTAAGCCAACGAAAATATAAGAACTGGTGAGAGAGTGAAAAGGACATTTGTATTTCCAGCATCACTCTTTATGATGAGAAACAAGTGTATTTGTGTGTGAATATATATGTTTTGATGCAGGAATGTGGGCGAGTATGTGCATGTACATGAATTTTGTTGGAGAATTGTACATATGTTTCTTAAATGAATTTGATGTGCATGCTTCAGCTGCTGTCTACCAACAAATATAGCAACGAAAAACATGTAATCTCTGTTATTTACCTCTGAAAATTGACGCTGGTGTGTGATTTATTGTGACTGACAAGCATTGGACATATCTTGTAACTATGTTTGGAAAAGTATGTTACTGTGCTTTTTGTTGTATTTAACCTGTACTCAAAAGTGATGGATCATTCTTTATTCAGCGATCACATATGTTGAGAAAGGAGAATGTTATACATGAGAGTGTACTTTCATTCAGCCTTTGAAACAGTCCTAGCGGCTGAATGTGTTATAGGTTTATTTAGCATTTCTTTTTATTGAATGCTAGTGAATCTCCAGAATAACAAGGAAATGAATCTGAAAAAGGAATTAAAAAAGTCTATGATGGATTTCGATCATGACTTCATTATCAGATGTTGTTAATCAATCAAGAATCATTTTTGCTGACTGAATACTTTTCTGCTTTGAACGCTGTTTTTTTTTTCACAAAATTATCATTATGGCGTCTTTTTGTTTTCATGACATATATATCTGAATATATATATGTTTATTATTTTTTTTTTTTAATTTTGCTTTCTCATCTTCCTTGCCCTCTCTTTCCTCCCGTGTTGCTTAGTCTAGCATCCTCATCCACAGCCATACTGAGGTCTGTCATGTGGCAGCCCACAGCCATACTGAGGTGTGTCATGTGGCAGCCCACAGCCATACTCAGGTGTGTCTTGTGACACAATTCATCCTGGTCATTAGCAGTTCACAGAAAACAGTTCCAGGTTGTGAAGGAGACACACCAAGGCTGTTGGGTGGTGTTCAGTGCTGCCCATTTTGATCCAACGCACGGCCCCCTACTGAGCCCTCTATTGACACAGCAGTAACTGCTTTGTTGGTGTGTGGCCAGTGTGAGCAGGCACCTCCCTGTGGAGGATGTCACCATACCCGTCCAGCAACGTCCCCCAGGAACTTGCCCCTACCACTGACTTGGAGACTTGGAGGAGGCAGCCTCACTGCCAGTTTGACAGAGGGCAGGTTTGTTGATACCGAGCTGACCACACCACAGTGCTATAGAGTTTCAGCCCTTCTGCCAGACAAAGATGATTGACACTGATGACACTGATTCCATGGAGTCCCATGCAGGTTTATGTGACTTGACAGAGCTGTGCTGTGTGCTTCCTTTCATGATGCATACTGGCATCAGCTAGGTCCATGAGATACAGACATCAGCATTTTTCATCCAGAAGTATTAGCAAACTTGACTCAGACTCAGACCTACAACCTGCCTAGTTTGCTGCACGACTGCACAACAGCAGCTGAGGGACTGTCCAAATCTTATATGACATGAGGTATCTTAATCACACACATGCTGGGCATGGAAACATGTGCATGCACACACACACACACACACACACACACACACACACACACACACACATGCCCCCACACACACACACACACAAAAGCATAATTTATTTCTCAAAATTTTATAAGACATTTGTTTGCTATTTGTGTGTGTGTGTGTGTGTGTGTGTGTGTGTGTGTGCGTGTTCGTGTTTATACTTGTGTGTGTGTGATTTTTGGTTGTTGCATGTCAGTAATTGTGTGTACGTGTACGTGCATATAGACAGATAGTGATAAACATAAGTTAACTCAATTCTAAAAAAAAACTGTAAAAATGTTTATGGAAAATAATAAAATTCATTGATACTACATGATCTGTAACTGATGAAGTGTGACTGTGAAACAGATAAATGCATTGTATGAAATCAGCACTGGTTGCTAGTCACTCGACCCATCACAAAACAGCTCATTTTTCAATTATTACAAACAGCTAACATACATTGACTATGCAATAATCTACACAGATAATAAAGGATGTAAAAGCAAAAAGATTTTATGATTCATTATTACAGCTGGTTGTCTGAGCATTTGTGTGTGTGTGTGTGTGTGTGTGTGTGTGTGTGTGTGTGTGTGTGTTTGTGTGTGTGAGAGAGAGAGAGAGGAGAGAGAGAGCTTGAACACAGAAAGAAATAATGTAAATATGGTTTCAAAGCGAGTTGATGACTGACATAATTTGAAACATAAGAATTAAAATAGAATTACTGTGCCACCAAACAAAGGAAACCAACAAATCACAAGGCAGGCACATGTTTTGACGTATTGGTCTTCTTCTTCAGGCAGAATAAATAACATTCAAAACAACGAAAGAAAAGGACGAACAAACAGTCACTTATTTCTTTGATCTGACTGCAAATTGTAACCAACATGTTATGTCTGTTATGGAATTTGTTTCTTCCACTATATTCGGTGGCCCAATAATTCCACTTTTAGTCTTAATTTAAAAAAAAAATGTTATTGATCAGACGAGACCTGTCCAAATCTGAACATTGTTACTAAGAATGTATAGACCCGAACATCTGAAATTGACAGTTTGTAATAGTAGGCCAAAGAACTTTTTAAAAATTTTTTTAAAATAAAGTATGCTACTTTGAATGATGTGTGTGTGTGAAAATCAAACATCAGAAACAAATAGAGTACAGTAGCATGTTAAAATCAGAAACAGATGGAGTGAAAATTGCTGAAAGCATATGATAAAAAAAAAAGAGGCTGTAAAAGTGCAAGAGCAATATAACCATAGTTAACATATGAGCACTACCTTCAGATAAGTTTTCTCTACTTTATTCATCATTTCTTCCCCTTGTTCCATTATCCCACTTGTTTTGTAATATTTCCATTTCTGGACAGGGAAAAGTTTGAAAATCAAATGGAGACTAAAGTCAGTGACTTGTACGGTGCTGCTCTCTGTTCTACACTATGAACGTGTGAACTGTTAAGTCTGAAAATGACATGAGAAGTTGTCTGACACCATGTTGACAGTATAGGTGTGATATCACTGGTGATCGTCAGATACAAAACAGGTGAGTTGGTATTGAACTTTCAAAATATATGTACTGACACATGCAAAGCAGTGTTTTGGGTGTAGAGGCACTTACTTTCTAACGTTCATTATGCATTCCAAGCCGCAGTGTTGGTGATATTCATGTGACTTAAGCATACAGTTTGTTTCTGTAATTATTTGTGACACATGAATAGTTTACCTGTCTTGATGACAATCACAATTTGAGACTAGAAGAGTCACCGAGTCAACATCAAATGTCATTGTGCGCATTGTCTCGCACAGGGAAAACATCCACGCATAAGATAGTCTCTGTGTGAGCCTGTTGCAGCGTCCATGCAAAGGTCGCACATTGGTCACATCTGGGGGGAGGGGGGCGCACTTTGGAGCAGTCACATCGATTTCAGCACCAATGCACTCATCATCCAGTTCCTCTCACTGCCACCAGCATCTGCTTGATTTCTTACTGCAGCTACTGCTTGACTTCTTGTTGCAGCTACTGCTTGACTTCTTGCTGCAGCTACTGCTTGACTTCTAGCTGCAGCTACTGCTTAACTTCTTGCTGCAGCTACTGCTTGACTTCTTATTGCAGCTACTGCTTGACTTCTTGCTGCAGCTACTGCTTGACTTCTTGCTGCAGCTACTGCTTGACTTCTTGCTGCAGCTACTGCTTGACTTCTTGCTGCAGCTACTGCTTGACTTCTTATTGCTGCTACTGCTTGACTCTTACTGCTGCTACTGCATGACTTCTTACTGCAGCTACTGCTTGACTTCTTACTGCAACTACTGCTTGACTTCTTACTGCAGCTACTGCTTGACTTCTTACTGCAGCTACTGCTTGACTTCTTACTGCAGCTACTACTTAACTTCTTACTGCAGCTACTGCTTAACTTCTTACTGCAACTACTCACTCTCAGAGGCCCACAGTTGAAATAAATCAAAATTGTTGTTCAGTGTATGATTCATCGTAGGAATAACTGATCCGAATTAGAAGTTTCTTCACTTTCCATCTGTCCACATGCGTGCATTCAATCATGGACACACCGCATGCACTGGGAGAACACAGCTGATTTAATGACACGAAAAAGTCAAATATCTCCTTTGGATTTCTCCTCCAATGCACTACAAAGGCCTACTGATCACCGATTACTGAAGCAGAGGGCCAATAGATGATAATCTTGTTGAAATACTAGCACGCTTCAGTGTGTTTGGTTGTTGAATTCCACAGCATTGTTTATTACTGATTTAAATCATTTGGAGGATGTTCTTACATCAACATACTGCTGTCTGAATTATATGATTTTCATTGAATTAATTGTTTGAATATGCGCATAACTTTTGATTCAGTTCAAGTATTTACATGCAAATGATATTGCTATGAATGTGCAGTATGCATCAAATCTTAAAAAAAAATAAAGATTTTGTTGATATTTGGGATAAAAAAAAGTCGTAGGATTATACTATACAACAAAAATCAAGATGCTAAAAGATACACCAATACATTCACCAGGATATACAGATTGCCATTTTTACAGTTAAATAGATGTACAGAAAGACAGAGTTAAATAGATACATACGAAGAGTGTCAGACAGATTGATAGGCAGATAGAAAAATACATCTGCCTTACATCTTTCTTTTTAAAGCTTATTCATATTCAACATTCAAAAAGCATGCATGGTTCTGCTTCAGAACAAATAATTTTAGTATTTGAACACTTTACACATCTGTGATAGGCTTTGATGCTCTGTTGCATGCTACAGTAGCAGTTTCCTGATTCATGAGCTCCTCTCTCTCTCTCTCACACACACACCCCACAAATACATATGCACACGTATGTGTGCGTGTATGTGTGTGTGAGCATGTGTGTGTGTGTGTGTGTGTGTGTGTGTGTGTGTGTGTGCATGTGTGTGTGTATGTGTGTGTGTGTGTTTGTGTGTGTGCGTGTATGTATGTATGTGTGTGTGTGCATGTGTGTGTATGTATGGGTTTGTGTGTGTGCGTGCATGTGTGTGTGTGTGTGTTTGTGTGTGTGTGTGTGTGTGTGTGTGTGTGTGTGTGTGTGCATGCATGTGTGTGTGTGTGTGTGTATGTGTGCATGCGTGTGTGTGTGTGTGCATGTGCGCGCGCGCGCGCGTGTGTGTGTGTGTGTGCATGTGTGTATGTATGTATGTGTGTGTGTGCATATGTGTGTATGTATGGGTGTGTATGTGTGTGTATGTATGGGTGTGTGTATGTGTGTGTGTGTGTGTGTAAACATCTATCAATGTGGCTGAACATGAACAGTTAATGCGTGAATGCACAATACACCATTGAATTTCCTGGTGCATAGTGAAAACTGGGAATACTCCGCACGCCTCACCTTTCTCTCCATCCCGTTAAGTGAGGGCCATACTCATAATTCTTGTAGAAACTGTTTCCCAGTCTTCAAATTCATATTGTTTAGCTCAACTGACATCAAGGGACCATGTAAAAGTTGTCCACAACCAGATCAGGGTTGTCCACAACCATATCAGGGCTGTCCACAACCATATCAGGGCTGTCCACAACCACATCAGGGCTGTCCACAACCAGATCAGGGCTGTCCACAATCATATCAGGGCTGTCCACAACCATATCAGGGCTGTCCACAACCATGTCAGGGCTGTCCACAACCATATCCGGCTGTCCACAACCATGTCAGGGCTGTCCACAACCATATCAGGGCTGTCCACAACCATGTCAGGGCTGTCCCCACAACCATATCCGGCCGGCTGTCCACAACCATATCAGGGCTGTTCACAACCTTATCAGGGCTGTCCACAACCATATCAGGGCTGTCCACAACCATATCAGGGCTGTCCACAACCATATCAGGACTGTCCACAACCATATCAGGGCTGTCCACAACCATATCAGGACTGTCCACAACCAGATCAGGGCTGCCCACAACCATATTAGGACTGTCCACAACCATATCAGGGCTTCAGGTGTCACCTGTTTACTTACCACACTAGGAGCCTGTGTGCATAGTGCTTATTTTTCATACCACGAACTTCTCTGTGAGGTAACAGTCTTGAAAGGGTCCCAGGTGATTGGTTGAGCTTTAATAACACTGAAACTGACCTGGCAATTCTCTCTCTCTCTCTCTGCCTCTTTTGTTTAACTTCACCTGACCTGCATTTTCTTTCAACTATGTATGAAAAATAACTTCAACTTGGAAAACTCTGTGAAAGGTATGTTTTCAGCACAATATAATCACATCTAAACTGGCCAAACTGTCTTGATTTTCCTTCGGTGTATCTTGGCTATGTCTGTGAAATACATCCAGTCTTTCTATCAACTGGCCGTTACCTACATGATTGTTTTCAGTCACCTGGCTATTTTCACAGTTGCTGCATTCGTTGTAATCTGCCAGGTTAGTCATGTTTCACTTACCAAATGTTGAAACAGTGAGCATATTTGACCGAATGTCAGTGTGCGCATGATGGGATTAATTAAGGGAATTAGACAGCAAGTTTGTATTGAAACTAGCCAGACACAGAATCCATCTTTTATTTGACCTCCAGGTGTCCCTCCTTCTTCTTCTTTCCCTTGACTACCACATTCATCATTTTGAAGATTCTGTAGACAATTGGGGGGTTACACGAAGTTGAAGTTGCTTGAGGTAGTGTTTGCTGGGCCGGGAGGATGTTGGGGGGTGGGTGGGGGTGGGATCAGATTTAGGATTTGAAGCCCACCAGGGTGGGGCTGAGGGCAACCTCAGCAGGAAGGCTGTTCCAGTCGGGTATGGTCCTGGGGAAGAAGGATTTCTGTCTATGGAGGGTCCTGCAGCTGGAAAGGTGGTATGTTGCTGGATGGGACCGTCGGGTTCCTTTGAGTGCAGAAGGATTCTGAGAGGGTTGTGGTATGTGCTGATAATGAGGTTTCCGTTATGAAATTTGTAAAAGTTCACTAGTCGCGCCTTTCTCCTTCATTCTTTAAGGGGGGGACCACTGAAGGGTTTCTAGCATGTGCCTGGGCACATAAAGAGGGGGGGGGGAGGGTTCAATAGAATAAGATAGCTTTGTATGTAAAATAGCCTGGGTGATCAGACACTGAACCAGTCGACATACTGACTCCTGTAGAGCACTGCCAGGATTCACACCACAAGCAGACCTCACCAGTCCTACTACCTCGATCGAGATGAGCTGGTGCAATACGTACAAATGCATTCAGCCCACCGGAGCCACGAGCCAGCCAATTCTCTGAGAAGTCAACCAGTACCGAACATTGTTCATGTTTAATAAGTAATCAAGTAAGTATTAAGTAATGCTTGCAACTTACGGTGCTAGTTTTTTTGCATCAGTCCCAAAGCCTATTCTGCCCAAACAAACGAGCAAAGAAAAAAAAAAGCCAACACCAAACAGATTTTAAAAATTCTCGCCTTGCACAGAAATTAAAAGAAGATGTTCCGGTTGTCACCAATCCGGCGCTATGATACTGGATCTGAGTTGACACACAATACGCTTTGTCAAACACACTACACAGCTGTTTTATGACTATTAAACAGAGCAAACTCCTACGATCCTAGAGTATCTTTCACAGTCTGGCTCTGGCTGGATCTGCCCGTTCCAGCGCCGCCTTTCTCTGACTTTCTCCTGTTGTTTCTTCCCTTCCCGACAGACTTTGTGGACGAGTTCCTGTTCCTCCTTCCTCCCTTTCTCTGTCCCCTCCTTCCCCTGCCCCGCCTTCTCGTGGTCCTTCTCCGGCTGGTGGCCAGATGGCGAAGAGTTTTCTTCCCTTCCAGGTGATGTCTCCTCCGGCGCCGACGGGGAGGTTGGATGAGCCGCTTCCCTGGCCCCGGGCGTTGAGGCGCCGACGTCGGCTCTCGGTCAACAGACGCCGGAGCATGACGTCACCGGTGACCTTGCCCCAGGCACCGACGATGTAGGTCTCGATGTCGTTGGCATTGACGCCGCGAAGGATGCGGAAATAGCCGTTCTCTCCCCATTCTGGGCCCCACGAGTTGGCGCAGATCTGCAATGGGTCATTAATGCAGGGAGCTGAAAGACTGCAAGGGCCTATGGCACTGCCCTCCCCCCCCCCCCCCTCTCTCTCTCTCTCTCTCTCTCTTCTTGTGTACTACAAACACAGAATGTGTGTCTCCAGGAGCTAAATGCCACTCCTTAAATATTCTCCACCACCATCACTACCACCTTTCTCTCTCTATCTGTCTGTCTATCTGTCTGTCTCTCCCCCCCCCTCTCTCTCTCTCTCTCTAACACGCTATCCTCCCAGTTGCCTGCACTCTGCATGTGTCTTTTATGTGCGTGAACAGACCGTATGGAATTGAGGCAACAACATCGCCTCCAGTTCTCTATCGTGCTTGTGTGAGATCTTCAACGAGTGACCACAATATATATTACATGGTGGTAGTAACACAGAAGCAACATTACACGAGTAGCATTATGTTCGAATTCTCTGATTAGATAACTTGGCTTACTGTATCGTTGCACCTAACCTACGTCAGCAGACCTCTTTCGCTGTGTCTGTACCGATGGTATTAATGGTGCTGTCTGGTTGTTACGACGCAGAAGGTCTCGTTTATGGAATAAGGTTGTGTACTGACTGATAACGTGATTACTGACAACATCTTAAAGAAAACCACTACAACAGCGACTGCAAATCCAGTCCTATGGAAGTCTCAACCACCATGGTCAACAAAGACGCCCCTGCTCCGGACTAGAGCTCACCCAAGGTCCAGGAAGCATTCAATCTCTTTAAGCAATGCATGAATCATACCTTAGGACAAAAAAGGCCAACAACTCAGAAGATCAGGTAGTAAACATACTCCTCCAAGTCGGAGAAGAAGGACTGAAAGCTTAAGTGACAAGTGACATGGCCGTGTTGAACCAAGAAAAGAAACAGCCAGACATTATCCTGAGGAAGCTCAAAGAGCAAACAGAACATGTGAAGAACTTTAAAGTAAGCAGACTACACCTTACAGCATTTCAGCAACGCCAGGATGAGTCTCTTGATAGCGTCATTTCACGTGCCAAACAACAGGCAACCCACGTGTGATTTTGATGAAACGAACCAGAGACTGATTAAACTGATCATTATTGGAACACCTGATCGAAACTTCCGCAAGGCCTTTGTATCCATGGAGATCTTCACTTTACCAGAGGCTCTTCACCTTGGACGTCAGTTTGAAACAACAGCATCCTACCTCTGTGACCCGCCAGGTAGGAAAGGAAAGCCCTCAATAACACACATGCTTCACTTCCTTAGCATCATGTGGGAACTGCAGTGGAAGGCACCAACCCAGAAGGTGTCCAACTTTTGGAACCAACAATAGCTCATGTGGCAAGGCCAACCACAGCCCAAAAGGCAGGCTGATCACAACGCACCACAAATGGCCAGCAGAGTCCAGTCACAATGGTCAACTTGAGCAACATGAATGAGGCGGTTGTTGCTATGCTTCCCTACAAGCAAGTCCACGAAATGCGGGAACAGGAGTTGGAGAATGACTCTGAACAGCTAGCCTTCAATAACATCCAGACTGCATCAGTACAACCACGCCATGACGAAGCATATGCCACTCTTTCAGTCAAGCTCAAGTCAAGCCCAGGGACACACCGCTTGATTCTCAAGGTTGATACTGGTGCACAGGGCAACACGCTCCCTCTGCATCTCTTCTGATGGATGTTCCCTGATTACCTCCAAAAGATTGGGCTCCCTGTGGAAATGATAGCATTAGCTGCACACCAAGTGCGCTTTACAGCCTACAACGGCACAGCCACTCTAGACCATGGCATGATCAACACTGCTTGCCAGTATCGTGACTCAAACTTGGGAAGAAAACGAAATTGTACTTGTAGACGTCCTAGGGCCAGCAGTTTTAGGACTTCTTCCATCATGTGAAAGTTTCAAGATTGTGATAAGGCACTGCAGCATCAGATCAACACAGCTTAAAAGCTAGCAAACAGCTTCCGGGCCAAGGAGCTACTTATTAACACAGTCACCGACCTAAAACGCAATTACCCAGACCATTTTGACAGAACTGGTATGTTCCTAAGTCACATCATCTGACGTCCCATCTCATGTCAACGCTCCAAGGAAGTCCCTGACTGCTCTGAAAGACACATAAAGACACATCAAGAAGGAGCTCAGCAACACGGAGTCACATGCAGTCATTCAGCATGTCAGTGATCCCACAGACTGGGTTTCCAGCCTTGCCTGCCCACCAAAAAAAGGGCGGATACCTGAGGGTATGGCTTAACCCAAAGCACCTAAACAAAGCACTCAAATGTTCACACCACAAGAACACAAATTCCAAGGCGCAAAGGTTTTCTTCAAGCCGGGAGCAAAATCCGGACATTTGTCATTGCGGCATGATCGAGAATCCTAGTTACCGTCTCCCACATTACACATTACAGTCCGCATTACAGTCTCCCTTTGGATGCTACTGTTTCATCCGGCTGCCATGTGGCCTCTCAGAGTCACAAGAACTCTTCCAAATGAAAATGGAGCAGATTCTGGGCTAGATTGATGGTACAGTTGATATGATAGGTGATGTAGCGGTTTGTGCAAAATCGGAAATAGAAGACCACGGAATTCTTCAGAGCCCGATGAAAGCAGCGGCCATGAAGAGGCTTACCCTCACCTCATACAACTGCTACACCAAGACAGACTTGATCCCCTTCCAGACACATTTCTATGACGCGTACAGTGACCACCCTAAACATGAGAAAATCTGTGATCTTCAACAAATGCAACCATCAACCAGTAAGATGAAACTCCAAACGGTCCTTGACTCCCTGAATTCCATGGCCCCACACATCCCAAACAGAAGTCAGCACCACTCCATCACCTGCTGAAAGGCGACACTCCATTGATCTGGGAGATTCACCCTCATGAGTGCTTTGAGACCCTCAAGGCAGCAGTCACTAAAAGGTCTACCCTTAATTAGACAATACTGAGACGACACTGACACTGCAAGCAGGTGCCAGCAAAACGACACCGGGTATGGTGCCAGCCTACTTCGTAATGATGAACCCGTCGCCTATGCTTCGAAGGTCTTGTCTGGCCCAGAAACAAGGGATGCTTGCATTTTGCAGGAACTGTTAGCCATAGTCTTTAGAGTCCAAGGATTCTACACTTTTTGTATGGCTGACAGTTCCACGTCATTACAGACCACAATCCCTTGGTCATCATCATGCAGAAATCACTGACAAAGGCGCCGCTAAGACTGAAACGAATGCTGTTGAAACCACAGGGATATGACTTCACCCTTTAGTGTCGATCAAGGAAAGATCTGCGACTGACAGACGCCCTCTCAAGACTCCCAAACATGAGCAATAAAAGACTATTGAACTAGATGCAAGAATGGATCTTGTCCAGTTCACTGAGCAGTGCGTGACCAGAATCATTAAGAAAGACCAAGAAGTGACCCTGTCCTCAGCCAGCTCATATTACCGTTGTCCAGTGTTGGTCAAAGATGCTCCCGGAGCTGCCTGTGATCTTCATCAGTCACGCACAGTGGAACTACCATGGAGTATAGCACAGTCCCTAAGGGCCAAAGAACTGTCATTAACAGTTCCCTGTGAAGCGACATCTCCCAACTCCATTACCCCCACCAAGGCATGGAGAAGACGAAGTCGGAACTCTAGACCAGTCTCCTGGAATGACATCAGCCAGAATATTGATATGTCCTTGAAAACACGCCCCACTATTCAACCCTGGACCATTTGCCACATTTGCAAAGGATTGGACCTTCACACACAGAACTCCATCCCCAAAGTAAGCCAAGTCATTGCCTTCATCCACAGAACCCTCATCCCCAAAGTAAACCCAAGTCACTGTCTTCATCCCCAGAGCCCCATCCCCAAAGTAATCCAAGTCATTGCCTTCATCCACAGAACCCCATCCCCAAAGTAACCCAAGCCATTGCCTTCATCTACAGAACCCCATCCCCAAAGTAACCCAAGTCATTGCCTTCACCCACATAAGTCTGAACCCCATCCGCAAAGTAACCCAAGTCATTGCCTTCATCCCCAGACCCATCCCCAAAGTAATCCAAGTCATTGCCCTCGCCCACAGAAGTCTGAACCCCATCCGCAAAGTAACCCAAGCCATTGCCTTCATCTACAGAACCCCATCCCCAAAGTAACCCAGTCATTGCCTTCACCCACAGAACCTCATCCCCAAAGTAACCCAAGTCATTGCCTTCACCCACAGAACCCCATCCCCAAAGTAAGCCAAGTCACTGCCTTCATCCGCAGAACCTCATCCCCAAAGTAATCCAAGTCACTGCCTTCACCCACAGAACCTCATCCCAAAGTAACCCAAGTCATTGCCTTCACCCCCGAGAAGTTCAGACAGTGAGGTTAACCCTGACTAAGGCTCTCCAGTCCCACTCTGACCCTGACCTCATTCTTCTGTGTCTGAACACAACTCGGGTCAGCCAAACCCTTTCCAGTCCATGGAACACCTCACAGCCTGGGAAGTCAGATCCAACGTGCTTTCTAGCTCACCAGCAGCATAGCTGACGTTAAAGTAGAACTCCTGTAGCGTCAGGCTACGCAGAAGCCATCCTATGACTAGCATGTCGAGAATCTGCCTGTTCCTCACCCAGGCTGACCAGTGCACGTTCAAGAAATGGGACGTAGCAGGAAGTTGAAGTCACCGCAAAGCAGGTCAAGCCCAGGTCCCGCATCGTCACTATCTCTACAGGCCAGGATCTAAGAAGAGACACAGTGCATCTCTGTGATGTTCCCCATCCTGCAGATCGGGAGCCAGCGCCACAGGTCACCAGACGTCCTCAGCCCATCAGTACCCACCAAACCAGTGAAGCAAGAAACTCCGTGGCACCACATAGGCCACGATCTGGTTGTGTGTTGAAACTTCCAACCAGGGTTTGTGAATAGACACTGATAAAAGACTCAGTGATTGTGCTTGTGACACTGCCCACCATACGTCACACATAGACTCTGAGATCAAGGCTTGGTGATCGCTGTCTTCGTGAACGTCACTGACATTCGTCCTGTGCTTGACGATTACGTTGTAAAACGCGGTAATGATTCATACCACTCACTTAGGACTGTGCAACATTAACAGCATTTATTAAGATCTAGTTGCAAAGGGGAGACGACTGCAGGCGAATCTAAACAAATCTTAAATAAATGTTAGCGAACCGCCCAGAGAAACGTGGACAAACGAGTCACAAGACAAAACACAACGCGTTTCGACCTCTTAGGTCTTCTTCAGGTGAGACACACAGACAAATAAAATAACGAAAATTCACTTAGCTTTGATCGCTTCAGAGTTCAGCGCAAGGAAGAAGGCTGGTCGAAACGCGTTGTGTTTTGTCTTGTGACTCGTTTGTCCACGTTTCTCTGGGCGGTTCGCTAACATTTATTTAAGATTTGGTTAGCGTTTATTAAGTTTGAGCTGACATTTTTGTGTTGGCCCACCAAGACCATGACTGGCGTGCAACAGTTCAGAACATCCACAAAACTGCAGTAGTCCACTCGTGGCGGCGTCGCCCCATTCCCCTCCGATAACGCCTTCTACCCACTCTCAGCACAGCCTGACACACTGAACTTTATCCTCCGGCGGCTGGCGAGTGATATTCATAGCCAGTGACATGTCTGTGGTATTTCCCACCCCACTCCTCTGGTCAGATGCACCGCGTCATAGGTCACGCCCTTTTCTCAGCAATACCGACAGAGTTACTCTTTCAGTTGATCAGTTTTGAGCGTGCTCAGCTGTTTCTGTGTTAGGAGACCTACTATCTGCAGCTATTGTATATGTGTATATGATTTGAGGCTGCTCAGCGCTTTGTGTGTACTAGTTTGTTACAAAAACCATAGGCTGTAGAGATAGCTTTATCTGAAAGGGGAGATGTGCACTACTCGAAGAGTCAAGTGCCTGTGGCTCTGGCTACCTCTGTTCTGGTGTATTACAAAGACAGAATGTGTGTCTCCGGTAGTTCCTGATTACACCTTATACAGTCTGTCTGTCTGTCTATATATATAGATGTGTGTGTGTGTGTGTGTGTGTGTGTGTGTGTGTGGGCAACACACCATCCCTCCACTTGCCTGAGATGGTCTGCATGTGCACTCTTGGAGTAAGAATAGACTCTGTAAATAAGCGTAGTTTAGTCAGCCATCTCGTCTCCACTTCTGTTCTGTGCTTATGTGAGATCTTCCACAAGTGACCACAACGTACTGCAATTAATGGGCTGTTACTTTGTCTTGGAAGGTGTTCTCTCACTGAGTACCTCTGCGTCAACTTTCAACCTGTCAGCGCTATCTATATAGCCTGACAAAAAGCTGACGACTACAAATGAAGCAAAGCACAGCGACAGAGTCAGATTTTGGTAGTCAAAAACTATTTGATCGATAATACAAACAATGTTTGAGGATGCTCAGAAGATTTAAAAAAAAAAAAAAAGAAAAAAAAAAAAAAACGAAAGAAAAAAAGAAATCATCAACGTTTCGGTCAAAATACCGTCTTCAAGACTGATGACATCATATGAAAGACAAATAAATACGTATGGACAATGACGTATAAAAAAAAACACATACGTAAATGGACGAAATACGTGTTAAAGGTGAGTGTAGTTGTAGTAGCAGTACTTTCATTTGACGTCTTTTCACAAAATCGTGTGATATTAGACGAAGGATGTGTGTGTGTGTGTGTGTTGATTGTCTGACCTGATATAAGTCCCAGTCTAACTGGTTGCTACTCGCTGGCATGCATTTTGCACTAGTGGTCGGCCACCGGTTCCTACGAGCGAAAAATGAACCGTTGGTTTTGTATAGAATTATGCATTCAACTGTGAGAAGTTCCACATACCAGCTGTTACAACTCACCCAGTATTTGATAATGTCTCCTTCAGTTGTTCGCTCTACGCCCCATCTGAAACAGGGAACCGATGGCTGGCTTGCTACACATCATCAAGTCAGCCTTGTGTGTGTTGTGTGTGTGTGTGTGTGTGTGTGTGTGTGTGTGTGTGTGTGGTGTTGTGGTGTGTGTGTGTGTGTGTGTGTGTGTGTGTGTAGGGAGAGTGCGGGTGAGGGAGTGAGTGGGCTGGCGGGGGGGGTGTATGTGTATGTGTGTGTTGGGGGGGGGGGGGGGGGTTATGGGGTGTGGTGGGGTGGGGGGGGTCGGTACGTGTGGGGGGTGCATGCGGTGGGGTGGGGGGAGTCGTACGTGCGAGCGTGCATGCGTGCGTGCGTGCGCGTGTGTGTGGTGTGTGTGTGTGTGTGTGTGTGTGTGTGTGTGTGTGTGTGTTGTTTCTTTATTCATCTTTCTATCAGTTAATATTTTATGATTGTTTAGCGTCCAAAAACAACAAAATATCTCTCTCCCTCCACCCCCCCCCCCTCTCTCTCTCTCTTTTCTTTTTGTTTCCCTCCATCCTCCCCTCCCTAATCAACACAAAGGATGAAGTATGCTTAAAAAAACATGATACACAGGGAATATTTCTTGACATCTTTTACTTCATTGTCCTGTATTCTTCCAAGTTTGTGAAAACCACGATCATGATCATTACGTAAGACTTAGCTTCTTTTTTCTGATGGTATACCACTTCTTGAAACTAATTACCCTCTCAAGTCCATGTATGTGCTGTGTATGGCATTGTGGGCTTTACATGACCTTAGTTTACACATCCGAATCGCCGGCTGCAATCTGCAATATCTTCTGCTGGAATTTCTGTTGCCTCAATACAACAAATGAAATATTCTTGTGTGCTTGAAAGAAGTTCTAGATGGCGTGCTGACTGGAGAAATAGGAATGAAAGAAGGCTGTGAACAAAACACTTACTATAACCCTGTTCTGAGAACCAGACAATTCGACCATCCCAAATTCAAAGCTGTCACATTCTGTACTAGAAAGACAAAAAGGCAAGTGCTCTCGGATCCTGTACTAAAATGACAGTAATTTCCATGCTCTCACATCCCGAAACATAAAGACAACAGGAATAACTACAGCCCATTAGGCCTACCATCTACTGTTACAAAAAAAAGACCATATAAACAGTTTGAGTCAAACCATATTATTTTAAGATAATACAAATCACCAAAGCCAGTACTTTGTACTAAACGGATAATATCTGTAGCTACAGTTCAAAATTTCTGTTCTGACAAGGTAATGTTGATAATAAAGTTACATGCTATCTTATCCCCACACTGAAGACTGTATCTCTTTTAACCACTGCTGTCATAAACTTGTGTCTGCATGTGTGGCACGTTTATCGACTTTTGTTCTAGAAGGTATTTACACTTTATTTCCTCCTAGTACCATGCACAACATGCAAGCTTTTTGGTGTAATTCCGTGACTGAACGGTGAACAGCACGGTTTTCATATTCTGCGGCGACACTCTTGATCTCACTGTCTTTCCAGTTAGGCCACGCCCGTTCTTCCGGACTCTCACGTCGGCGCTTAAAACTTCTCGCTTCAAATGCCAGAATGCCGCCTGGAAAACGGCTGATATGCTGTCAGTCATTGGCACACGTTCGCTCATGTACGAATGAGTCGTTCGCCTGTGTTGTGTGTCGGTGTGTGAGTGTGCACGCACGCACTCACTCACGAACGCAAGACCATGCGCGCGCGCGCGCGCGTGTGTGTGTGTGTGTGTGCGTGTGCGTGTGTGTGTGTGTGTGTGTGTGTGTGTGTGTGTGTGTGTGAGAGAGAGAGAGAGAGAGAGAGAGAGAGAGAGAGAGAGAGAGAGAGAGAGAGTGATTATGTGTTAAAATCGGTGAAGCGGCCAGTAGCCTAATTTGTTAGGACAGACGCTATAGAAGTTGTCATCATCATCATCATCATCATCATCATCATCATTACTACTATTATCACTATCATTGTTGTTGTAGTTGTTGCTATTATTTATCATTGTAATCAAATCTAAACACACTGCCCACAAATGGCCGTAACTGTCCATTCTGCGGTATCTCTTTGTCTATCTGGCTTCTTGAACAATGTGATACGCAAACAGGCGCTGCAGGATGAACAACTGAATAACTAAACGTCAGTGTTGTTACATCCTGTATTGAAGAAGCAATATGAATAACTTAACATCAGTGTTGTTACACCCTGTATTGAAAAGGCAAAATAAGAATACAACCACATCCTGAAGTGAAAAAAGACGAACTCAAAGCTATCACACTCTGTGCTAAAAACTGAATGTAAATGACTTAATTTCGATGCTGTCATATCCATATTGAAAAGACAACATGCACACCTAAATTTCAGTGCAGTCACATCCTGCTCCGAAACGCCTGTATATATAACTAAAGTTCAATGCTATCACACACCAGTACTAAGAAGACAACATAAAGGATTAAAGTTCAACGGTAGTGCATCCTGTGCTGAAAATACAGAACTGATGATTTTGGTGCTATCACGTCCCACGCTGAAAAGACAAAATGGAAAACTTAAATGCTGTCACGTCCTGTACTTAAAAGACAAAATGGATCACTTCCTTCTGTCACGTCCTGTACTGAAACACGTCCTGTACTTAAAAGACAAAATGGATCACTTCTTTCTGTCACGTCATGTTCTGATCACTTCATTCTGTCACGTCATTAGGCCCTACTGAAAACACGTCCTGTACTTAAAAAAGACAAAATGGACCACTTTATTCTGACACGACCTGTACTGAAAAGACAATTCGAAAAAACGAAAGTTTCAAATGATATCACATCTTTAACTGAAAAAAGATAAATAAAAACTAACAAACTAACTAACTAAAGTCCGGTGTCGTACATCCTGTAACGAACAGACAATATCAAAGACACCAAAGTTCAATGCTATTATATTCTGTCCTGAAAAAGCAATTTGCATGTCTGGAGTTCAATGCTGTCAAGTCCTGTGCTGAACAGACAGTATAGATATACCCAATTTCAGTGCTGTCAAGACCTGTAATGAAAAGACAGTATACATAGATAAATTTCAGAGCTATCAAATCCTGTACTGAATAATTTCAGAGCTACAGACTGTATAAATAAGTAAAGTTCAAAACTATCAAGTCCTGGACTGAAAAGACAGTATGCATGAATAAATTCGGTGCTATCAAGTCCTGTAATGAATAAATTTCAGTGCTATCAATTCCTGCACTGAAAAGAAAGTCTAAACAAATAAATTCCAGAGCTATCAAGTACTGTATTTAAAAGACAGCACAAATAAATAAATTCCAGTGCTATCAAGACCTGTAATGAAAAGACAGTATAAATGAATACATTTCAGAGCTATTAAGTCCTGCACTGAATAGATTTCAGTGCTATCAATTTCTGTACTTAAAAGACAGTATGGATAAATAAATTCAGAGCTATCAAGTCCTGCACTGAATAGATTTCAGTGCTATCAATTCCTGTACTGAAAAGACAGTATACATAAATAAATTCCAGAGCTATCAAGCCCTGTACTGAAAAGACAGTAATAAAAAAAATAACTTCAGCGCTGTCCAGTCAGTTCACTGTTATCACACTCAGAAAGTACACATCACATCCATCCATCCAGTGCTATCACCGTCCTTTACATGGACAATACAGATGACGGAAATTCAATGTTATCACACCCTGTACTGAAAAGACAAAGTATAAATCAGATTAATCCCACGCTGTACTGAAAAGACAACGTAGATATCATAAGTTCGATCCTGTTACTAAAGACAAAGTGTACGTCACACACTCCAGTGCCATCACATATAGCATAATGGAGAGACATAGAAATAGCTCACGGAATAGCTCAGTTGGTAGAGCGCCGGACTCGTGATCCTGAGGTTACGGGTTGGTGGGGGTTGGGGGGACACACGGAGAGGGCGGGAGTGGTGGAGGGGAGGTTGGGTTCCAAATCTGGGGGTCACGCTTTCGGGGGTGGGGGGGTGGTGCGATGATAATAGTCGGAGGAAAGACACGAGCGTGGGCCCCTTCGTAGGACCCCTGGGCTGTATCCTGACGGAGGGCCGAACATGGTCTGCCGTGCTAGCGTGCGCCTATGGGTTGTGTGTCGGGTGTACTGATAGGGGCACCCGCCGACCGCTTTCGAGTGTGCGGAAAGCGGGGCTCCTGGGGGCACCTTACAGAGGCTGAAAGTCGTGAGGTCGAAGTCAGGCAACAGAAGTTTTTGTTTGCGCCCGCCCAAATGGAACATACTCAATCAAAGCCGGCTGCTGTTTTTTTTAGGTTTATAACATTGAGAAGACTAAAATTGCAATTCATGGGACTGTATCGGGGGTGCAGATCAAATAACTAGTGGAAAGTCCCTCGAGTGTGTGTGTGGGTTGCTGGTGTGCGTGGCGTGTGGGTGGTGGGGGTGTGTTGTGTGGGGGTGCGGGGCGTTCCGGGCGTGCATGGGAGGTGCGTGCGTGCGTGCGTGGGGTGACGGAGAATTTTTTACTATCTGGCGCCAAGTTGAGTGAATACTGATTCGAGCAATAAAGTACATCCCAGCCCGCGGGACCAGGTTGTGGTCTTTCATAAACTTTCTGCATCAGAGGTGAAATCTGCTGGACCAACACGGCACCCGACGTTTCAGCACGACGGTTTAAGCAAACGCGACAACCACGCGTTACATTGAACCTAACTGTTCACTGCCAAAGAGTCCAACACGACACTCGGGTTCGCTTAAAAATTCAAGAGAAATTTACGAAGAAAAAATGGTTGGAGTGTTTTAAGACACATCACGCCATTGAGAAGGATGGTCAGATGTTGCCTACCACTCGTAAAGAGATCAATTTTGTGCTGTGTCACCCTTTCGTTCAATTATATGTAAGTCACCGGCTTTCAGAAG
>JADBJO010008312.1:60000-76164 GCA_016801955.1 Conus betulinus | reverse complement strand
TATAGGCTTATGCTTTGAGTTTGGATTCTGTAGACGACGGTCACCCCAGGTAAAACTGGATCAGTCCGTGGACAGCGTGCAGCACATGCTTGGGGTCTCTGCATGCTTCGTGTTGCCGATGCGTCTTCCTTTCCAAATGCAGGACAATTTAAGACATTCCTCTTATGACATGTGTCTTTCTTCCTGGTTGTTAAACCAGAAAAAGCGATCGTCTTCCGAACACGGATCGCAGGAATATTCTTGAAGGTCGTCGTCTGATTCACACAGCAGCACACTTACATCATCCGTTTGATGGAACACATCCTTCCGAAATACTTTTTGTCTATAGCTTGCTCCAAACTTGTGTCGATGTCCGACTGGTGGATTTCTGGGCCCCTGCTGTTGCGCACCGACGGATCGGGGTGCGAGCACCGAAGCGTATCCTGAATGGGCGTGGATGTGTATGTGCGTGCGCGCGTGTATGTGTGCGTGCATGCGTGTGTTATGAGAGTGAATGCATGTGTGTACGAGTGCTCGAGTATGAGTGTGTGTGTGTGTGTGTGTGTGTGTGTGTGTGTGTGTGTGTGTGTGTGTGTGTGTGTGTGTGTGTGTGTGTGTGTGTTTGTGAGTGTATGTGAGGGTATGGTGTGTGTTCGTATTGAGATGCGTGTATTGAGATGCGTGTATTTGTGTGTATTTATGTAAGTGCGTACTTTGTGTGTGTGCGCGCGGGCACGCGCGTCCGTATGTGTATGTGTATGTGCGTGAGTACGCACGCGCGCATGTGTGTGCGCTTGTGTGTGTATGTGTGCGCGCGTATTTTTTTGTGTTTAATTATGCTTCTTTGCTTTGAATGAAAAACGTTGGTATTCCTTTGAGGTAATCTGACAATAAAGTCTGAGACATGAACCGACTGTTGTTTTCATTCTTGTAGTTTACCGTCTCCGGGTTTTACCTCAATCTATTCTACAAGGTGCGGAGCTCAGGACAAGAGAGCATTATTACTAAAATATATATATATATATTTGTTTAAAGTTGGATTAAAATGTTAGCAAGCATATATATATATATATATATATATATATATATGTGTGTGTGTGTGTGTGTGTGTGTGTGTGTGTGTGTGTGTGTGGAGGTGAGAACACCACAGAATTATGGGCTGTGGTGTGTCTCTATTTGACACCCAGGAGCGCAGACACAATCAGCCGTGTCTCCCTGATGAGTCCGGTCCAGCGGACGAAAGGTCTAGGAGGTGGCAATACAAATTGATCTGCCTTCGAGAGGGATTACGATGGTTCCCTTCAGACAGCTAGTGAAGGGTTTTTCATATTTATAATATATTTCCCTCATTTTCTTCATCTTCATTTTTTTTTCTTCTGAAAGTTCTCATCTTTGCTAAGTCATTAGTATAATGACTGAAGAATTGTTAGCCTGCACTTGTTTTCCCCCACTACGTAAATGTTCAGCATTTTATATATATATATATATATATATATATATATATATATATATATATATATATATATATACATCATATACTTAAAATCACAAAACAACAAAGACTTGAACTGCGCTGCATTCTAACATTTGTATGGTCTGCTTGAACGGGCGCCTGAAGATTATGGAAATGTGAATCAATCAAAAAGAGAGAGAGAGAGAGAGAGAGAGAGAGAGAGAGAGAGAGAGAGAGAGAGCCGAGAGAGAGAGAGAGAGAGGAGTCAAGTTACCACTTTTCCGCGGTCACTGAGGAGGAAAACATCAGGTTTCGAAATACCGGTATCTGACCAGGAGTTATATGTTAGTGAGTTTCCTCTCCCCATTGGAGAGAGTGTCTCCCCCTTGGAGACTATAGGCTTGCTGAAGGCACATTTTGAGAAGCATTTATTATTGCCCATTCACCCACTCAAGCACATACTGTGTAAGCGTGAGTTCTGCATGTGTTTCACGCGGCCTGTATCTTTTTACAATTTTGATTTTTTGGGGGGTGCGTTCAGGGAGGGTGTGTTAAGGAATGGTGTGTTGACAAGAATTTCCATTTGTGCCTGCAATTGTTTATGATCTCAACTTTTGAATTCAGAGTTGCTAGATGAGGTTTGCATAATATCAGCCACTTTTCTGTAGAACATAGGTTGCATTTTTTTAGATATTGTTGTATGGTGCTGCTCTTTTTATAATTTTCCATGATATATTATAGTCTATTTTTTTTATCTTTAAGTTTCCAAATGTGTTTGCTTAGTTCTGTTTGGTTTTTATATTTTTCATTTTTGAAGGACTGTTTATGGTTTGCATATCTAGTTTTGAAATGGTTTGCAGTAATCCCTATGTATGTTTCTTTGTCACTATCAGTTGTTACTGTGGCTTGGTATACAATATTATTGTAAAGGCATTTATTATTCAGGGGGCATTGATCTTTTTTTTAGATAGTACATGTTCTTTTGGAAATGATGTTATAAGAATTTTAAAGAATTCTTTTCCTACATTAGTCTTTATTCTTCCATCATATGGGGGATTATACCATATGATCTTCCTTTTCCTGTTTTTCTTATTACTGTTCATGTTATTATCTGGGTTGTATTGTAGTTTGTAGTTGTAGCCACTTTTTTTCAGTGCCTCTTGGTATTCAACTGCTGCACTGTTGAATACTTTCTCGTTGCATGACAGGTTAGATAGTCTTTTGTTTATGCCATTGGGTATGGTGCGAGGCCATCGTCTCTGTACAAGCCAACCTGTTTACCAAGTGTTTTCTGTATAATTGGATAAACATAAATAGTCCACACTAAAAAAAACTCTACTCCACAGCAGTAATGATACTTGGACAAAAAAAAACAGCAATAATTCCACATTTGATGTCACAATGGGTTCATATGATGGTGCCGAAAACATGTGAACTAGTTGGACTATTTATGTTATCCAAGATACAGAAAACACTTGGTAAACAGGTTGGCTTGTACAGAGACGATGGCCTCGCCGCGCTAAACAATAAACCAAAAACCATTGAAAATAAGAAAAAAGAACTTTGCAAAATCTTCCAAAGCCACAACTTAAAAATCACAGTAGAAGCCACAAAGAAGTAGTAAACTACCTAGACATAACATTAGACCTTAATGATCATGTATACAAACCATATAAAAAACCTAATGATACACCCATCTACGTAGACATCAAAAGTAACCATCCACCTTCTATCCTAAAAAACCATACCCAATGGCATAAACAAAAGACTATCTAACCTGTCATGCAACGAGAAAGTATTCAACAGTGCAGCAGTTGAATACCAAGAGGCACTGAAAAAAAGTGGCTACACAACTACAAACTACAATACAACCCAGATAATAACATGAACAGTAATAAGAAAAACAGGAAAAGGAAGATCATATGGTATAATCCCCCATATGATGGAAGAATAAAGACTAATGTAGGAAAAGAATTCTTTAAAATTCTTATAACATCATTTCCAAAAGAACATGTACTATCTAAAATATTCAATAAAAACACCGTCAAGCTATCATATTCATGTATGCCCAACCTCAAAAACATAATTGACTCATCTAACAAAACTAAAGGCAACACAGCCAAAAAGGGTAACAAAAGGACATCTTGTAACTGCACAAAAAAAGATCAATGCCCCCTGAATAATAAATGCCTTTACAATAATATTGTATACCAAGCCACAGTAACAACTGATAGTGGACAAAGAAACATACATAGGGATTACTGCAAACCATTTCAAAACTAGATATGCAAACCATAAACAGTCTTTCAAAAATGAAAAATATAAAAACCAAAACAGAACTAAGCAAACACATTTGGAAACTTAAAGATAAAAAAATAGACTATAATATATCATGGAAAATTATAAAAAGAGCAGCACCATACAACAATATCTCTAAAAAATGCAACCTATGTTCTACAGAAAAGTGGCTGATATTATGCAAACCTCATCTAGCAACTCTGAATTCAAAAGTTGAGATCATAAACAATTGCAGGCACAAATGGAAATTCTTGTCAACACACCATTCCTTAACATACCCTCCCTGAACGCACCCCCCCAAAAAATCAAAATTGTAAAAAGATACAGGCCGCGTGAAACACATGCAGAACTCACGCTTACACACACACAATATATATAACACCGGTAGCGTGCCCAAAATGAACACCCTGAAGAGAGCAGAGAGCTGGAAACAAGCTTGTTGGTGTTTTTTTAATCTCTTTTTTTTAATCACATTTTTAAACTTATATATATATATATATATATATATATATATATATATATATATATATATATATATGCGTGTGTGTGTGTGTGTGTGTGTGTGTGTGTGTGTGTGTGTGTGTACCTATTTTCCGTCGGTTTGCTTGTTCGTTCATCTGTCTGTCTGTCTCTATTCATTAGTCTGCTTTTTTGCAGTTTGTTTTACAGCGCGCGTCTGTCTGTCTGTCTGTCTGTCTGTCTCTGTCTGTCTCTGTCTGTCTGTCTCTGTCTCTCTCTCTCTCTCTCTCTCCTTCTCTCTCTCTCTCTCTCTCTCTCTCTCTCTCTCTCTCTCTCTCTCTGCTTGCTCGCTCGCTCTCTGTGTGTGCGTGAGATGACTACCCTGTCACTAGATGTGTTTAGTGTAGTGCGTCTGACGTCAGTTCATATAAAGTTCATGGAAACACCCCGACCCCCGATTCCTTTTTTTGCGACGCGCGGGCCAAACGCCTACCCCCTTCCCCCCCCCCCACCCCTCTCTCTCTCTCTCTCTTGACCTGCATTTCTGTTCTTTTATTTCAGGCAGAAGCTAATCGACCTAACACGGAAATAATCCAAATGAGACAGAAGAGGACACGAATATTCGGTCTGGAAAAGAACGGGAAACGGAAGTTCAATTCGGGATAGAAATTACGGAAATCCCAGCTGGTATAATCGAGGATACCGAAGTTAGCCCTGGGACAGAAGAAAATACAGATCAGCCTGAGACACAAACATGAAATTACAGTTCAACCAGGGATAGACGAGGATACTAAGATTCAACCCAGGAATAGACGACGATACCAAAGGTCAACCAGGGATAGACGAGGATACTAAGATTCAACCAGGAATAGACGACGATACCAAAGGTCAACCAGGGATAGACGAGGATACCAAAGTTCAACCAGGAATAGACGACGATACCAAAGGTCAACCAGGGATAGACGAGGATACTAAGATTCAACAGGGATAGACGAGGGTACCAAAGGTCAACCAGGAATAGGCGAGGATACCAAAGTTCAACCAGGAATAGACGGGGATACTAAAGTTCAACCAGGGACAGACGGGGATACTAACATTCAACCTGGGATTGACAAGGATAATCAAATTCAAGCAGGGATAGCGGAGGAGAGAAAAGTCCTGTCAGAAAGAGCATCCAAGGACACGGAAGTTCCAGCTGGGAAAGACAGAGGTACAGGACTTCAATCAAGGATCACACAGGACACGGACCCTCAACCTGTCATCGAGGCGGACACAGAACTTCAACAGGGAATTCAAGGCAGCCAAGGACAGGGTACACACCCACACAGCCTCGCTGACCCAAACACAACTGACGACAGCTCTTCTGGAGGAACCAAGGCGGTAGATCCTTCCTCGTCTCATACAGACGTACATACAGAACCGGAAGCTGAGTCTGGGAGACAGGGGGCGGCGGAAGTGGACTCCAACATGACGACAGGCAAGACTCCCATGGTGCATAACGGCTCAGAGAGGAACGGGGCAGGGACAGACGGAGAACAGGGCAACAAATGCAAGGACAACAACCGATATTGTGATGACGGTGAGTCAAATCAGTCGATCCGCTCGATCGTTCGCTCGGTCAGTCAATCAATCGATCGATCGATCGATCGATCAGTCAATAAACCAATCAGTCAGTCAGTCAGTCAGTCAGTCAATGAATGAATGAATGAAATGAATGAATGAATCAATCAATCAATCAATCACTTGGCTAAATCAGTCAGTGTGTCATTCTGTGCCGGCTGTTTGTCGGTCAGTTAGAGAGAGAGACAGAGAGAGAGAGAGAGAGAGAGAGAGAGAGAGAGAGAGAGAGACAGACAGACAGACAGACAGACAGAGAGACAGACAGACAGACTGACACTGAGACTGAGACTGAGACATAGAGATAGATAGATAGATAGATAGAGAGAGAAAATAGCTGTCGTTGGCTGTGAAGCTAGTGTGCCCTCGAACAGATCGGTGATAATATTGTCTTGGGAGATAATGAAGAAAAAAACAAATCTTGCTGCACATTTTTTACGCACATGTTATAGTGGAAGTGAATGAAACAAAAAAATTTGGCTGCACATTTTTTTTTACGTATCAGGCTATGACAGACTTGAACCCATGTACCTCAGGTTGACAAGTGTGTGTTTTAACCACTCGGCCAATCATCCTGTCATGGGGTCTTTTATGTATACCAATTATTGTAGGCTTATTTATTTATTTATCTATTTTTTTTATCTTATCTCGTTCACAAGGCTGATCTCTGAAATACGACACACCCAGATAGTCGGATCATGCAGACAGAAATCTAAATTGGGAAAGAGAGTGGAATGTTTTCTCTCTCTCTCTCTCTCTCTCCTCTCTCTCTCTCTCTCTCTCTCTCTCTCTCTCTCTCACACACACACACACACACACACACACACACACACAGGAATGTCAAAAAGACTGGCTCTCAGATTCATTGAAATCTCCATGTACAAAACATCACGAGGAAATCAATAACATATGTGTATGCAACAGTCACGATTGAAAGCTATACTGACTTCATTGTAAATAAGCACAAACCAAATCTATTCAGAGTCTAAGATGACCAGCCCAGGCGCACAGACTGCCAACGAACGGACTAGGTCTCCTTTTCTCTTTTTAAGGGGGTTGAAGGGGGGGGGGGGGGGGGGGAGTGTGCCTGGCGCTGATCATGTCTTCAGAAAAAAAAAAAATGTTGACTCTCCAGAAGCCAGCCAGCCTGACCCAACCAACGAACGACAGACATTGTGTGTGTCAACTAACATCCGTAGACAGTTGGAGATCGAACAACAACTGAAGCTTTGCCACCTAAGCCCGCAAAAAGTACTGGTACGAGATATCTCTTTTCGCTCCTACTACTGCAGGCTGGAATTCCGTTACAACACCGTTGAACTCTTGAGCCGGTCACCGAGCCTTCCGGACATTACCACTTAGAGAACTGGACACTCACCGTCAGCAGTACCGCTGAGCCCCCCCCCACCCCCCCCCCCCCCCCCTTACGTCGCAAAAACAATGCTAGTCGTCTGGATTCAACGACAAGATGCAGACATATACACAGAACTAAACGATCAAGCTGGTGCTGCCTTTCGCTCACAGGGCTGACTGTATTTTTTTTTTTTTTTTTTTTTTTTAATTCGGATGCAAGTGTCCGATTACCCAGACGTTTTCAACATTCTGACGTTTTCAACTTCAATGTCCTGAGGGAGACGTGACTGTATAGGCGGGGGACTAATCTGTACGCACTAAATCACGTCTGTAAAGGCCTAAAGCCATGACGCGCAGCGAAAGTAAAGAGAAGGGGGACGGCGATGGCGGCGGCGGTTGTGGTTGGTGGTGATGGTGGTGTGGTGGTGGTAACAGCTGAATAGCTGAGTAATCAACAAGTACATAAATCATAAGCGGTGACGAGGGACTCGCATACGCGGTGGGGATTTAGACAGAGTACGATTTTGTTTTTGAAATAAAATACCCAATGCATCATCGGTTTGTCTCATGTTGTTTAAAGTCCAGCCGACCACAAGAGCCTAGGGGCCGAATCAGGGTCGTCGTCTCATCACTCTCAACTCTTTTCGTAATCGCTTTAAAAACAAATGAATAAATGAAGCGAACGAGATTTTTCAAACCACGCAAAATTTGCTACTACATTTTTCGTTTATAAAAGTTTAGATCAGCTGAGAAATAAGCATTTCTTCCAGGAATCAATCAATCAGTCAATCAATCAATCAACAGATAAATAAGTATATAGATAAATGAACTAAAAATAAACAAATGAATAAACCAAACCAGATTTTTTTCAAACCACATAAAATTTGCTGCGGCATTTGTCTTTTATACAATTTACATCAGATGAGAAATAACTATAAGTTTCAGGAACTACAAGGGGGGGTCCCCCCTGACCCTCATAAAAGGGTTTCAGGAACTCGAAAACCAAACTTTTTCCGGTGGAATATCTCCCACAGTGTCTTTTAATCCGCTCCGAAATCAATATTACTGAGGAAAAATACATTTGAAGAAGGACGTTGTCCATGCATACGAGGCTTTAAGTCTTGACAGCATTGGAGCGTCTTATTACTCAAATGCATTACTTAGTTTCACGAATAAAAACTGTCTTTAGGGGATGTTCTGAAGATTTGCAATAACAAAAACAAACAAAACAAAAACAAAAAACAACAGAAAAAGAAAAAAAAAAAAAATCGTCAAGTCTTCAGAACAGTCTCAAAGACAGCTTTTATTTGTGTAAACAAAGATCGGCAATCAAGAAAAAATCGTTCGTTAATTTGCAACAAAAGCAAAGAAGAAAAAAAAAAAAAAAAAAAAACAAATCGTCAAATCTTCAGAACAGTCTCAAAGATAGCTTTTATATATGAAAACAGAGATTGATCAACAGTCAAGAATCATTTTTGATTATTCTACCACTAGTTTGTTTCTAAGGTCAATCTAGCTCTAAGCATTTAAAATCCTGTTAAAAAAAAAAAAAAAAGAAAGAAAGAAAAGAAAGAAAGAATGCTCCGTGACCATGGTAACTGTGACGATGAACATGCTCAGCGAAATCAGACATATGTGCTACAGGCAAAAAGTGAGGGATCAGTTTTGTTTTTTTAGCAATTTCAAATGAAAATCCCTGTTTAAAAACAAAACAACAACAAAAAAAAAAAAAAAAAAAAAAAAACACGCTTCGTGACTGTAGCAAGTTAGAGGAGGACATGCCCAGCGAAATTGTACATAATAGGTCTTACAGGGGGAAAAAAAATCAAAGTGAGGGATCAACAAACGTTTTTCAGCAGTTTTTTAGCAGTCACAACCCCCCCCCCCACCCCCCCCCCCCCCCCCCCCCCTAAACACTTCAACCCATCATACAAACTGACTGCCATGACCACAACAAACACTTAATAAGACTGTATCCAATGCGCCGGGACCATGCCTCGCCTGTCTGCTCATCGAAATTATACAAAGTTTGTAGTAGTAGTAGTAGTAGTAGTAGTAGTAGTAGTAGTAGTAGTAGTAGTAGCAGTGTTTTTTGTTGTTGTTGTTGTTGTTGTTAATGGCAAAAAGTGAAGGATCAGCTTTGTTGTTTTAGCAGTTGCCAAATTAAAACCCCTGTTTAAAAACAAAAACAACAACAACAAAAGTAGCAGTAGTAGTAGTTGTTGTTATTGTAAGTAGTAGTAGTAGTAGTAGTAGTAGTAGTAGTAGTAGTAGTAGTAGTGTTTTTTTGTTGTTACAGGCAAAAAGTGAAGGATCAGCTTCGTGGTTTTAGCAGTTCCAAATTAAAACCCCTGTTTAAAAAACAACAACACAACAAACAATAACAATAACAATAACAACAACAACAAACAACAACAATAACAACAACAACAAAACGCTTCGTGGCTGTAGCAATTGTGAGGGAGAACATGTCCAGCGAAATGTCTTACAGGCAAAAAAAAAAAAAAAAAAAAAAAAAAAAAAGTGATGGATCAGTTTCGTTTTTCAGCAGTTCCAAACTAAAATCCACCCCCCAGAAAGGAAACACTTCAACCCGTCATACCAACTGACTGCAATGACCACAGCAATGCTTGATAAGACTGTATCCCATGCGCGGGAATCATCCCTCGCCTGTCTGCTCATCAGTTCACTGGTCAGTCTGTCTGCTCATCACTTCTGGTGGTCAGTCTGTCTGCTCTCATCACAGTCGTCTGGTCAGTCTGTCTGCTGCTCATCAGTTCGCTGGTCAGTCTGTCTGCTCATCACTTCGCTGGTCAGTCTGTCTGCTCATCAGTTCGCTGGTCAGTCTGTCTGCTCATCATCACTTCGCTGGTCAGTCTGTCTGCTCATCAGTTCACTGGTCAGTCTGTCTGCTCATCACTTCGCTGGTCAGTCTGTCTGCTCATCAGTTCACTGGTCAGTCTGTCTGTCCTGCTCATCACTTCGCTGGTCAGTCTGTCTGCTCATCACTTCGCTGGTCATCAGTCAGTCTGTCTGCTCATCAGTTCGCTGGTCAGTCTGTCTGCTCATCAGTTCACTGGTCAGTCTGTCTGCTCATCAGTTCACTGGTCAGTCTGTCTGCTCATCATTTCACTGGTCAGTCTGTCTGCTCATCACTTCGCTGGTCAGTCTGTCTGCTCATCACTTCGCTGGTCAGTCTGTCTGCTCATCAGTTCGCTGGTCAGTCTGTCTGCTCATGAGTTCACTGGTCAGTCTGTCTGCTCATCACTTCGCTGGTCAGTCTGTCTGCTCATGAGTTCACTGGTCAGTCTGTCTGCTCATCAGTTCACTGGTCAGTCTGTCTGCTCATCATCAGTTCGCTGGTCAGTCTGTCTGTCTCATCAGTTCGCTGGTCAGTCTGTCTGCTCATCAGTTCGCTGGTCAGTCTGTCTGCTCATCAGTTCGCTGGTCAGTCTGTCTGCTCTCAGTCAGTTCACTGGTCAGTCTGTCTGCTCATCACTTCGCTGGTCAGTCTGTCTGCTCATGAGTTCACTGGTCAGTCTGTCTGCTCATCACTTCGCTGGTCAGTCTGTCTGCTCATGAGTTCACTGGTCAGTCTGTCTGCTCATCACTTCGCTGGTCAGTCTGTCTGCTCATGAGTTCGCTGGTCAGTCTGTCTGCTCATCAGTTCGCTGGTCAGTCTGTCTGCTCATCACTTCGCGCTGGTCAGTCTGTCTGCTTATCAGTTCGCTGGTCAGCTTTGGGGGCAAAATCCTGGCAAGTCAACGGATTTTTTTTTTCTTTCTTCCTATCCGTGACCAAACCAGTGTAGTTCACGAGCCGAACAGCGAGAGCGACAATGATGCGGGATGCACGTGCCAGGACTGTGCAGTGTTGACACCGTTCGCCTTCTGCACGCATGTGCTTGCATTCAGAGCCAGGAATTAGGTCTGAAATACATCTGCCCACGAGAGACTACTCGAAAAGTCTGTGGTTTTTTTTTTTTTTTTTCTTTTAAACCGAAAATACGTTATGATTCCCACCAGTTTTTTTTTTTTTTTTAAACAGGCGTTACGATTCCCTCCCATCAGTTTTTTTTTTTTAACAGATATATTAAGATATCCCGATCAGTTTTTTTTTTTTTTTTTTTTTACCAGAAATATATTATGATTCTCACGAGTTTTTTTTTTTTTTTTTTTTTTTTTTTTTTTTACCAGAAATATGTTATCATTCCCTACAGTTTTGAGTTTTTTTTTTTTTTTTTTTTTTTTTTTAACCGGAATATTTTTGATTCCACCAGTCTTTTTTTTTTTTTTTAACGGAAATATATTATGATTCCCACAAGTTTTTTTTTTTTTTAACGGAATATATTATTATGATTCCCACCAGTCTTTTTTTTTTTTTTTAAACGGAAATATGTTATGATTCCCACCAGTCCTTTTCTTTTTTTTTATCGGAAATATGTTTGTGATTCCCCCCACCAGTCTTTTTTTTTTTTTTTCAACGGAAATATGTTATGATTCCCACCAGTTTTTTTAAAACCTGAAATACGCTATGGTTCCCATCAGTTTTCTTGGTTGTGTGTGTGTGTGTGTGTGTGTGTGTGTGTGTGTGTGTGAACCGGAAATATGATTGGCATGAGGTTTTTTTGTTTTTATTTTTCTACCAGATATATGTTATGATTCCAGCCACCATTTTTTTTTGTCCGTCCAAGCAAGGTAAGTTGAGAGGGAAATAAGAAACTAAAGATGGTGTGAAAATCTACGAAAGTAGTTCTAAGGGACTCTACGTTATCTCGTTATTTCATGTATATCATCATGATCATAATCATCATCATCACCGTCATCATCATCATCGTCATCATCATCATCATCATCATCATCATCATCATTATTTATTATTATTATTATTATTATTATTATTATTATTATTATCATTATTATAATTATCAATAACATTTATCATTATTGTGATTGTTATTATCATTAATATCATTATCATTACATTATCATTATCGGTAGTAGTAGTAGTATAGTAGTAGTAGTAGTAGTAGTAGTGTTGTTGCTGTGTGTTTGTTGTTGTTGTTGTTGTTACTGTTTTTTATAATTGTTTCTATCATCATCATCATCATTATTGTCATCATCATTTATATTTTTTATTACCTATTCATTTACATGGTATTTTCTTAGATAGATAGACAGACAGATGTGTGTTTACTACTACTACTACTACTACTACTACTACTACTACTACTACTTCTTTCTTTTTCTTCTTCTTCTTCTTCTTCTTCTTCTTCTTCTTCGTCTTCTTCTATTCTTGTTCTCTTGTTCTTGTTCTTGTTCTTCTTCTTCTTCTCCTCTTCTTCTTCTTCTTCCGCTTCTTCTTCACGCTGTCCACTCTTTGCATGCATACTCGCTACTTTGCACGTCTCCCCCCCCCCCCCCCCCCCCCCCCCCCACCCCCCCCCCCCCCTACCGTCATCACCCCACCCCCCCCAACCCCCATCCTTCCTTCAATCCACCCCCATCCCCCTCACTGCCCCCCCTCCCCCATCCTCGATTCCCTCTCCCCCCCCCACCCCCCCCCCCCCCCCCCCCCATCCTACCGTCACCCCACCCCACCCCCATCCTTCCTTCAATCCACCCATCCCCCTCCCCCTGCACTGCCCCCCCATCCTCGATTCCTCCCCCTCCCCCCCACCCCCACCCCCACCCCCCCCATCCTACCGTCACCCCACCCACCCCCCCATCTTCCCAATCCACCCCATCACCCCCCACTGCCCCCCCCCCCCCCCCCCCCCCCCTCCTCGATTCCCTCTCCCTTCCCCCCCCCCCCCATCCTACCGTCACCCCACCCCACCCCCATCCTTCCTTCCTTCATCCACCCCATCCCCCTCACTGCCCCCCCCCCCCCCCCCTCCCCTCGATTCCCCTCCCCCCCCCCCCCCCCCCACCCCCCCGACTCATGCTCCTCTTCCTGCGGGTGCCTTCAGGACCGAGATGCGGTGCCCGTCACGTGCTGGTGCTGTGGGGGCGTTTCTGGGTTTCGCCATCCTCTTCATCCAGCGCGTGGCCATGAGCATCGCCCTGGTGGCCATGGCGTCCCAGAATGCCAGTCAACCCACCACCATCATCGTCAACTCCAGTGCCGAGCCGTGTGGAGAGGACTCCTCCTCCGGCCAGCTGCGAGAGAACAGTCACGTGAAAGTAGGTGCCAGAGTGTTGTTGTTGTTGTTGTTGTTGTTGTTTGCTGTTGTTTGTTTGTTTGTTTTAATTTCGAGCGAATGGACGAGTGTGTGTGTGTGTGTGTGTGTGTGTGTGTGTGTGTGTGTGTGTGTGTGTGTGTGTGTGTGTGTGTGTGTGTGTTGATTTGCGTTTTGCTCGAGTTATATTACTTTAGTTAGTACGTCTACACTTTCTCAATAATGGGTTTTTGCCTACCAGCCGCCTTGGCGAAGTGGTTAGCGCCGCGGGCTCCCGGCTGGGAAGTCGTGGGTTCGATTCCCATCAAGAGTCCTGTGGGATTTTGCTGCCCCGACTGACTTCTATACAGAGTTGAGTTTTTGCTACGGGCAAGAAGACTGGGACCACATAGTCGAGTTTTATCCACTAAATGGGTGGGTCTCTGAGAGTGTTGCTCAAAGTTTCCTGAGCAACACTGCAGGTTGTCTGTATCTCTCAGGCCTAGTTGATGCCAGGATACATTATGAAAACAGGCGTAGAGTACAGTCCTGTCATGCAGTCTCGTACAGGAATGGAAATCCGTAGCATTGTCTATCTTATCCTCACATTCATCGGTCAGCATTAAGAAGAAATAAATTTATACATAAAATGAGAACTGTATGGTCCACATCAGTACTCCTGAACCCTGCTCAGACAGTTGGGACTGTGATAATCCTAACCAGTTCAGCGATGGTTGTACATAAAGATAGCGTATTTGTTTCTTGTATTTTCTTTTCAATTCACATAGAAACCTGCGTAGATACACAGAAAAAAAAAAAAAAAAAACGATGCCGTCAGCTTTTGCACATGTTTGATCAGACGTGTTCTCTAACAGACCCGCAAGCAGAAGAAACACAGCTAACTAAAATAATGTCCATCACATGGCTGATCGAAGAAGAAGACCCCCCCCCCCCTCCCAACCATTCCCCCTTTTCCCCCTCACACAACACAGACACGCCCCGCGCGCAACGCCCCCCACACACACACAACACACACACACACACGCGCGCCACACACACACACACACACACACACACACACACACACACACACACACACACACACACACACACACACACACGTTCCTGTCTGTCTGTCTGTCTGTCTGTCTCTGTCTCTGTCTCTGTCTCTCTCTCTCTCTGTCTCTCTCTCTCTGTGTCTGTCTGTCTCTGTGTCTGTCTGTCTGTCTCTCTCTGTCTCTCTCTCTGTCTGTCTGTCTCTCTCTCTCTCTCTCTCTCTCTCTCTCTCTCTCTCTCTCTCTCTCAAAAGAACTTTTACTGGTTAACATCATCAAGATGGCTTCAAAAAGAATCATTCCATTGTGATTCACATGTTTACCCTTTGGGTTCTCGTTCAAAAGCACTTTTCAGATGATCGTAAGCTAATTGTAGCTTTTATTGACTTCGAGAAACCTTTCGAGTCTGTTTCCAGAAATTACTGTGGCCAACAGTGAAAAAGAACGGTATCAGCAGCAATTGTATCAATGTATTAAAAAAATGTATACTAATGATAACATTAAAGTAAGAGTCAGATCCGGTGGAGAACTTGCTGACTTTCTTTTTTTTTTTGTACACAGGGTGTAAGACAGGGAGATGCTAGTAGTCCTGTTCATTTCTCATTCATCTATCATTGAATTAGCTTTAGAAATTATAGCGAAAAGAAGACAGGCTGTAGCATTTCCTCTTGGTCTTTATTTTGTTACTTGCTGATATTGCATTGTTCCATTATCTGGGACTCCAGCCAGCTTCCAGACCCGTTAAACACTTGTCCTCCACAACCTCTAAACTTCAGCTAAAGGTAAATCTGAAGAAATAGTAATGTAGTACTTGTTAAAAACGGGGTCACTTAGTAGAAACGAAAGATTTGTTGTTGTGTGTGCACAGATAAGGGCTGGTGTGTATATATATATATATGTATGTGTGTGTGTGTGTGTGTATATGTGTATGTATATATATATATGTGTGTGTGTGTATATATATGTGTATGTATTGTGTGTTATATATATATATTGGTATCTATTTTTTCTAGACGTATCTAAGCTTTACACGTTGCTGGTCAGTCATCGATCAAGCAGAGACAAACGAACAAACAAACAAAAGAGCCTTATGGCGTATCTTCCAGAAATTATACATGTTAAATAGTAGTTCATTGACGGTATTTTTAAAAGTTCTTTTGATGCCCAGGTTCAAGCCGTTGCTCAGAATGGTGCTGAGACCTGGCGTTTAGATAAATATGAAAAGGGTTCAACCATTTGCTCTTCAAGAACTTTCTAGGGTTCACATGGAGAAACCTAATGAATGTGTCTATGGGGGAAACAAACTGCAATACTCTATGCAGTGCGTTAGATACCGGCTGCTCTATGCAGTGTGTTAGATACCGGCTGCTCTATGCAGTGCGTTAGATACCGGCTGCTCTATGCAGTGCGTTAGATACTATGCAGTGCGTTAGATACCGGCTGAAGATCGCACAGATTAATGACGATTTATTACCAATCAAAGTACAGAACATGCTTCTGGGGTTGGAATCGCATGCAATAAGTCGTGAGTTTAAGGTGTTCGGGATTATCTGTTTAACAATGAAACTGGGTGTTATCTGGATGAATCACGGGGACGGAAATGTGTAAATGCGTTTGGGAAACAACTTCAGCAAAGACTGACTAATAATCGATGGCAAAACTGGCACGAAAACATCCAGATAGAACATTCGATAGAACTTTTAAGATATCTGCTTATTGTAATAAAAAAAATCTGTCACTTAATATTCACGGGCATATCAGAAATTATCTGACAAGATTTATATTAGAAT